>BQMF02000170.1:600000-811194 GCA_027922465.2 Turritopsis dohrnii
TTTGGTTAATGCTGGCGGATTCTTCGATACGTCTTTAGCAGTGGGCTCAAAAGGATACGCGCAACTTCTCTCTCGAAGGTAAGTTTGTACTAGTAAAAAAGAGAATAATATATATTAAACGCGTTGATTTTGAATCTAATTTTTGAGAATTTTGAAACGATATTAGAGGGGTTCCCCTAATTTTATTAGCACTAATAGGTATGAATCCTCTGTACATAGTCAAAAAATTTACAATGGAAACTCTATGGCATTATGGCGTTCAACATTTAAAACTCTCCATCGATTTAATTACAACAATCCAAAACTTTTCCTGTCTGAAGTTAAAATGAAAGTTTTAGTTTTGTGTCTAAGAGTAAAGAAAGTCTTAGGGATTGCCACATACATAACACAGTAGCAACGACTCAAATTACCATGGGATCAATGTTACACAAATAGACAAATTGAATAAAAAAATGAATAATGCCTGTATTATCCAGTTTAATTATGAACGATGATTTGTTCTTTCAAAGATTTCGAACATGGTCATTCGGCGTTGATGGCAATTTACCTGAAGATCTTAAGAAACGGGGGGTAAGGTATTTGAAAGGAGATGACACATTAACTTTCTATTCATTTTCAATTTATCTTGGGTGTTATATTTCGTTAGGTTGATGACCCGAAAGTTTTACCGGATTATCATTACAGAGATGATGGCATGGATCTGTATAATGCTATCTATAAATACGTTAAGGAGGTGTTGAATGCTGTTTACGCTGGTACATGCATTGTTTACTCGTTTAATTGTTTACCTGTTTACTTCTTTTGCAAGTGTCACTTGATTGATTCAATTCTCTATATTGCTATAGATAGTGATAAGAAATTCGATGCTGAAAAGTTCAAAAACGACTCGGAAGTGCATGCTTGGGCAAAAAATATGCTTGATCCAAATACATTTAATTTCAAGGTCCTTTTCACATTCGTTTTAACTCATCTATATTACCATGTTCGAAATTTTTCTCCATAACTGTTGCCTTAAGAAGACGCAAATGAAAGCCAGTTTCGTCTTTAAATTATTCATGTTTTAATAAAAAAACGTTGTAATATTTTGATGTAGGGTAATCAAGAAGTAGATCATAATAATTAGCGTTTCTTTTCCGATTCCTAGAATTCATTGTTCCTTTCCTTTTATCCTTTAAATCATGAATAACCGTTTGAAGCCAGAAAAACACCACACCACACCGTGTTTTTTTTCGATAAATATCGTGTTTTTTAAACCATTTTTAGGACGTGTTCAATGCGACCATAACAGATGGATTCAAGGATTTTGAAAGTTTAGTGAAAACCATCACGGTTACAATTTTTATTTGCAGTGTCCAACACGCTGCAGTGAATTTCGGACAGTATGATCAATATGGATTTCCTCCCAACTATCCTTCGAAAATGAAACACGTGACAGCGAAGAAAGACAAGGTAAGTTCCAAATGTGTATGCTTGTGTGTAAGGGAAGCTTAATTCTATGAATACTATTTACACAGTTTTTTATTACGTCCGAATTGAGACCGAAACCGAAACCGAAATTTTCCTGGATATCAGGATCTGTCATTTGAAAAGATCTAAATAAAGTCAAGAGCAGACTAAATCGTTTTGGAGGGTCCACTCTTTTCCATTGCTAGAACATGTGGCTTCGATTATTTTTTTGGGGATAAAATATTTGTTTTTCTTTTCAAGCCAGTTCAATGGATAGAGAATCACGGGTTCACTCTGTTACTTAAATTATTGTCCTGATTACATCATTATTACATCATTAAGAGACAGATTGAAAACGCTTCTAAATTGACATTGTGAATGGCCTGTTGACTCTGAGCGATAACTCTATCGTTCACTAGCCTCGATACGATGCCGTTTAAATGATAAAAACGATACTTACAATGTTGGTGTGGTTGTAATATAGCGTTTAAACTTAAACTCAAGAAACGCCGATTGGTTAATAGTATGTACACACTGCGGCAATGAAATGATTGAATGACTAAGTGTTTGTTATTTCTAAAGCAACGTTTTGGAAAGTACGAAATGATCTACAACCAAAGGATTTTGTTTAACATCTAACTAAACGTCATATGAAACATTTTGAAAGGAGTTGTGAAATGAAACAGTTTTAAAATAAAACATCTGAGGCCAACCAGTGATTTCACATGTGAAGAATAATAATAAAATAATAAGCAATAACAATATATTTTGTAAAAGTTCTTGTCGCCTCAGTGTAACCAACCTTTTAATCCTGACTTAAAAGCCAAAGAAATCATCTATTCTTTGATGAATTGAATTTGAACATGTATATGTCCCGTTTTTTCAGATGCGACTTGTGGAACGAGATATCGTGAAGTTACTTCCCGATTTCAACGAAGCAATGGCCATACTTACAATAACAAATACATTAAGCATGCGCGCAACGCAGCCACTTGGATATTTTGAGGAATCGTACCTTCGCACTCCAAGTGCTTTGTTGGCTGTCAAACAGTATGTTTTTTTAGTTACTCTGAATTGCAGTGAATCATCGTTCTTTTTTAGACGTATTCTAGATAAATCAAAAATAGGTGGAAGTGATAATTAGGGTATTTTCACGTTTTTTTTTTCCACTGCACTCTCTCCTTAAAAGTGTTGACTGAGTTTTAGCTAAACTCTCATAATAGGCTTGTTGTCCTGAAGGTGTACATTCTCTAAGGAATCCTTAAGAGAATAACGGTGTTTTCATCGGTAGCTATTACACGTTTACATGTCTCCTTATTTCGTAGTTTTCAAGAGAACTTGAGCAAGATCAGTGGACGAATCAAACTTCGAAACAGTGAAAGAAATTATCCATACGACTACTTGCTGCCATCTTTAATACCAAATGCAATAAGTATTTGAAGGAGTTTCTATGGTTACACAGACTTTTTAATTTTATGGGAAAATGATTTGAATTTGTAATTTAACTTTCTTGTCAAAGGAAAGTGATTTCTTCAAAACAAAATATCTTCTCCAACAGAATACCTATTCACACGTTCTGTGTCATTTGATGTAAAACTTCTAAAGCAGATTGCAATTTACTCTTGAGAAGCCTTCCTTTATTTAATTATTTAATTGGGCAAATTGCATGGTATATGCAATAGATGCTGAATTGAATTTAAGTACAAACTTATTCAAGTTAAAAGGCATTTTGAATTTGGCGTTCCGATTGCTCTGTTTTGTGAACATGGTTTCGCTAGCTTTTGTTGTTTTAACCTATTAGATGTATTTGAATGTCATAAATTTAAAAAGGATTGTATTTATAAAAAACTGTATATAATATATTTTTTACGCACCAACAGTGGTTTTTCATTCCCATCTTTTTTACTATCGGTAGAAAATCAGTTACGATTGAATCAAATCATTACAAGGATTTTTAAAGATTTTTGGCGATTTGTTGATGATATTTCGGATGTGCTATTACTATTATCATTATTGTTATAAACAATTTTAGGATAAGTTTTTCAATATAAACAAGATTCGCAAAAATGCGACTATATATTTCCCCAAAGTTGCGTAATTTTTGCCAATTATTGTGTGTACATTGATAACCATGCGAAAAATGTTTGATGAAACAATTACAGTATAAAAAGTGAGAGGTTACTATATGGGCACTTAACTAAAATTTATATGAGTAGTAGTAGTACTAGTAGTAGTAGTATTTATTCTTCACTCAAACAGATACATACAATAAAAGTATAATTCCCAAACAAATAAAACAAGGAAAATCATGTACACATCTGAAAAAATTAAAGGAGACACACCTTATACTCAATGACAAATCAGAGAGGTGGCCTCCTAAAATACAAGTTAAGTGCAAAACTGTATCACTACTTTAAACAAGTAAAAATTTAATTTGTAACAAATCAGTAATACTGAAAATAATGCTTTTGTAAAGATTAATAAGTTTAGATTTTGAGGTGTTGAGGTCGGATCCTGGATAAAGCATCTGAAGCTCATTCCACTGAACTACAGAGTGGTAAAAAGAGTTTATGCCATATTTGGAGGTATTACATTGTGGTCTGACCTAAATGCGACTAATATTTCCCATTAAACAACTTTACAAGTTACATTCACTTGACAATGTAACTCAGTTACGAAAAGCTTCGTGCTAGTTTTTATAAAATATATCTGTGTGTTTTTAAAATTTATTTAATTATATTATCAAATTTGTATACAGGTGGTTTCACTGTACAAAAGAAAAAAATGTTAAACCTAGTTTTAATAGCTACAGTGGAATTGTAAATAAAATGTAAATGAAATTCTCAATAATGAAACTTCTCAATACACGCTTTTTTTTTATAAGAACAATTTTATAAGAACACGAGCCTCAGATTTGGCCAAAAAATAAGAACAAAATAAGAACAACCCGAGGCTCAAATCATTGTTCCATAAGTTAAGAACAGCCTAAGCCTGAATTTTCTTCGAACATAAGAACATTCATGATGTGAATTTTCTCACTGGTAAGTAGTTTAGAAGTTTATTGGGTTTTTTCATCTGCAATAAATGTACGAATGGGTCATTGCCAAACAGCAACCATACTTCTTACCAATTGTTTTTAACAAATATTTCTATTTTACTGGAAGTTCCATAAATAAGAAGAACAAAATGAGGTTGAAATTTGAAACTGTATTCTTAAAGCAAAGAACAAAACAAGATGCCCTACCGGGCAGAAGGATTTCTGCAAGCTTTGCTGCTGAAAATGCCACAAAAACGCAACACTAGCACACTAGTCCTGCAAAACTAAGACAGTCACATCATTCAGCTCGAGAAGCATCAGCATTAAATAAACAAAAATATTGATGCGACTAATAATGTTCGTCAAGAAAGTCAGCCTACCATAACATAAAAAAGGGGCTTTTCTTTATGCTATCGCAGAGATCATTTATGAAGATCTGTTTTTTTGTACGAATAAGCTGAATGATTGTTACTGGATATTTGCCACCCACGTACTCCAAAAAAGTGCATCGACACAATACGAAACTTTAATTTAACCACATTAAATATAACGAATCCTATAAAAAGATTGTGTATACTGGCGGTAACCAACATATCCTTTGGGCAGCACAAACTAATATATAAAGTTTCTATATTGATCTCCTCAGAATGAAAAATATAAATATCACAATAATAATTACTTAGAAATTAAAGCTCGTATCTAATCTAAAAGTTAAAAAAAAATACAACATACGTAGGGAGAAAAGAGATAAGCTGATATAGCCAGAATACATCCAAAAATTGCTACTAAATATAGTATAAATAGCTGTATAAAGTGCATAATGTTGGTGATGTTGGGGAGGAGCTGAAAGGAAGCTAAGCTGAGCTTTAAAAATCCAAAAGCTTCTAAAAATTGACTTCAACCATGCATACACATACAAAATACACGAAGGTCTTTCATATTTAAAAAGGCTTGGAGCAAAAATAAAACAAGAAATACCTTTTCTTCCACACACCATGTATTGGCACTGTATTAATATTTTAAACTTCAAGAAAACTTCTTTCAAAAAACAGAATAACCACACTGTAATTTAATTTTGTGAACATGATAAGTTCCCAACACTAATGCAATTCTTTATATAAAATTATAAGCTGTATTAAATTCTTTTAAAGCCATATTTCCATCAAAGAAACTTTTAGCAAACTACACACGTTCTTTCGCTGCCATTTTTAAAACGTTTTGTGGACGATCACATGGCATGGCGAAAATCAGCCAATAAACTATCGCCATTTAAGTGGAGGTGGCTAAATTAGCACCCTTTCGTAGAAATCGGGCATTATGCACCAATGACAATTAAGACGGCTTTTTTATGAACCAATGAAATTTAAGAAACAAAAATGCGTAGGTTTGGACAGTAAGATGAAAAAACAGAAAAACACGGACGATCGTAAAGTATTTCTTGCTTACGCAGAAATCCAATAAGAACAATTCAGGCTGAAAAAGGCTCCAAAAATAAGAACAGCCAGCCTCAAGTCAGATTTTACTGGTTCTTATAAAAAGAAAAGCGTGTATGCTGTTTATTATTATGCATAAACATTTTCAATTAGCTATATATAGTATAATACTTTGGGGTAAACATCATAAGCAAATAACTAATAATTATGAGCAATCAAAATTTTTACTTACACAAATATTACGTAGCATTTCAAATTAGCACCGAAGAGTTATTTTCAAAAAAGAGATGGGCTTAAAATGACAATTTATAAAACCAAATTCAAGTATATATCAGAATAAATATCTCTGTTCAAAAACATGTGTTCACACTCATTGTTTATTATGTGATAAAAATAACCTTCGTAAATCCAAAATGGAAAAGAACAACAGATTTTCGTAGTGAAAATACATATCCATAACCAAACCACTACATAGCTGAAAACAGAAGTTTGTTTCTGACTTGATTTGATTTACAGACTGTTTATGTTTGTTGTTCGTAAGAAAGATTGTCAGTAATTATATATATATATTACATTTTGAAAAATAAAATATGATATACAGCATCAAAACAGTATACATGACCACTTCATTCATAGTAAACTATGTTTCTGTTGTTGGATTAAACAACTATCCAAGTATACTCCACCAGATTCTTCAAGTTATTATGAGTCTCAATCCTGTGTATTAAAATATTATACGTAACTGGTTTTCTGAACTTATATATACGACATCACATATTTACTTGCTGTTTTTAATTAACGTAACTGGTTGAACTGGTGGTTGATCTCCACGTGAAAAGGGTTTCCTTCTTTATTATGCTGTATACATCATCGTGCTTTCAGTTCAGTTGGGCTACATTACATCAGGATCATACCAAATAAATGTTCAGCCTGGTTATTGAGAATGAACCTTTGCACTGGAATCACAGCTTCAATGGTTTGTTGTTCCAAGCGTTTAATTACCAATATCATCATCATAACACATTACATTATTGTTATCAACACAAAAATAAAACACAATGTTTATTTTTTTGTCTGTTTTTTACACGTTCATTCAAAAGTTTTTAAAACTTTTTAAGAAATAAAACGATTCACTTCCATCACTTTTAATGTTTCATTTATTGAATCATTAAAGCTAGCAAAAAACATCTTCAAAATCCCATCTGCAGTGACACTGACTGAAAAGATGGCGTACTACTTTACTGAAGACTAGTCTCTAATCTTATCTACCTTAGCTAGGCCAGAGTTCAATACTGAACTGCGGCTATAAAAGTGAACGAAAAGAAGGAGAAGGAGGAGGAGAAGGAAATGTCGGTTTTAACATATATTTCGCCCTACGGGGAAGTATATAACAATATTGCTATAAATAAACTTTCTGTTAAAATAAACAAAAAAGTAAAAAGAATTAATCTAAAACTGTAAGGACAGCTTGATGAGTAAGATTAAGATTTAAGAGACTCAAATTTTAGAATAAGAAGTCAATAATAGCGAAATATACTAAATGACACTTGAAACTGATTAGAACGGAAGGAAAGTTTCGATACTGGTGACGTAGTTTACTTAAAACTTGCCTAAGGCTAAAATCGTTTGTATGACTCATTCAGATGTTTGACCCATGAATGCATGTGAGTATCATGCCTTTTCTCTGACATTACTGTTGCATCATAGTTTTATTCAATTATGAGGTTAAACTTCCGTTTTGTCGAGGTCATCCTTGATACAGAATGAAATCATTAAGAGAATACTGATTATCATATTTACGGACTTCGTAATTGGGGAATTTTGCAGCGATTCATCAGCAGTTGTTATATAACAAAGCTCAATTTCCTAGCATTCCAGTTGTGGTTTTGGGATTTTTATTTTGCCTGATGTCATTGTTTATCATGGAAATCTATTTTATCTACCGGGCGAGTAAAAAAAAGTACCGGTGTTTCACAAAAATACCTTTCGATTGAATAATTTTGAAAGATAGTTATTTTTATTTCTGAATAGAGGAACTCCCCAGAACTGTCAGCATTTTCAAAGCCTAAAATCCTTAGAAAGTAGGTCTGCTTGCTGTAATGAACTCTGGGACACGATTAGATCATTCTCACTCACTTTACTACAGAAACTTCGAACAAGATGTGAAAGAAAAATGAAATTGAATAAAATTGTGTGCACACACATAAAACAAAACTGCTGCTTTGGACTTTCATGTATTTCATAAGCTTATGAATTCACAAGATTATTCATATCATCTTGTATCCAAGTTCTGATTAACTTTTGACGGTGGATTAGTATGAGTTTTTGCTAAATGAGAAAGAAATGTTACAGTTATTCAACTAAAGTATGTTTTCTGAAGAATGATATTGACTAATGGATTAGCTTAAAAGAGTTGATGGTTAACTAACGTATATAACGTAGCGTTGTGAATTCGCTAATTTGTTTTGTACTGTTCTAAGTTCCAGATTCAACTTCGCTGTCAAAATGTTTTTGGAAAGAATTACCTGTTTGAGCCTTCCTATAAATTATTTACAATATCCTTTCCACAGGATTCTCGTTATTATCTTGTCATTATTTTTACAATCCCTGCAAAGTTTGATTTTCCTAAGAGCATACCCAGTGACAGACTTTTCATTATGATTTGAGAAAATGGTAAAAGCTTGATTACATATAGATGTTACTTACTGCATAAACCGCAAGTCTAACGACAGTATAGGAAAGACCAGGCTGGATTATAATTGCATTTATGTTTCCCCACTGCACAATCTGGTTTTACATCTCGGCATCCTATTAAAAAGATAAGAAAATGTATATAAGAGAATTAAGAAGTGTTTGAGCCACTGGTAACGTAATCCAGCGTCCCAGACGTGCACGGTGAAAATGGTTTCTCTTCTTAAAAAGTTCTAATGGGAGGAGAGAGAAAAAGCACGTGCTAAATGAATAAATTGAACAAAAGAAACGTTCGATCAGAACGCTTAACAAATAAAAGAAATTAAACTATTAAAAGAAAAGCAAAAAAATATTTCGTTTCTCTTTTTTTACCTATCGGTTTTTAAACATTTTGATTGCTCAAAAAAAGTGCACCCGTCTCAGACAGTCAGGCAAGAGTTAGTGGCAAACCGAACATATGCTGCCACGTTCTGCCACGCTGCCTTTTGTCCAAAATGTTTAATCATTTAGTTTCTTTGTATTTAGTTGATGTACTGTTTTCAAAGCCAAGTCAACGTGGAATATGAAACTAACAATAATGATAAAAACAAAACGTTATTCCCATTGGTTCACGAGCCAAAAAAGTCACGTTCGATTGGGGTTGCAATGTATTTGTTTTGAACTCACGTCGCACACAAAAAAAGAAATAATTTCGCTCACAACTCAATCTACCATTTTGCGTGACTTACAGACGGAGAATCGGCTATTGATATATAGACTAGTGTCCCGTGTAAAAATTTTTTACGGGTTTTAAGTCTGAAAGTGACGTCTCAAAATTGGTTTCGAAAAATTAAATCACAGCATGACAAACAGAAAGGGTATTAGTGCTGTAAGTACTTTACACTTTAGATATAGGAGCGCAGAACAGTCGTTTTACTTGGAAGATCTTAAACCCATCAAAAATAAAAATACGCGCTGCGTGTGCATCGGCTTTTTTCACTTTGTACAATAAAATGTATCGATTGAAGATGCAATGCAATGGTTGCCCATGATGAAAAATCTAACGTCAATATGAAAAAAAACCACTTCTCACCCTTTTAATTAAGAAACTCTAGGTATTCCAGCTAAAGCATTTTCAGTTCACTATCAACACTGGAGTTATGAACAGAAAAACTTTTTAATCGGAAGATCTGACACACATCAAAATATTCATAATACATCTTTCATGATAGTAGCAAAAATAAATTGTGCGTACAGGAAAACAACAAAAATGCTGGATAAATAAACTGTGTTCTAACTAAATAGATCTATAATATTTTAACTTTGGTTTAACCATAGAAATACGAAAAATGATAGAATAACATCAAACTTTAGCTCACCTTAGCTCTATTCAAATTTCTATTCAATTTTCAAACAATGAGAATCCATGCATGTTGCCTCGCCTCATGCTCTTTTATGCAATGTTTATTATTTTTTAACTACTTGGTTAAATTTGAAGTAAGGATCGAAAATTTTAAATCAAAAACGAGTACACTTAACAAGCTTATTCGTAAAAACAAACATGCTATCCTCATTATGGCTTCTAAAAGCTACTTTTTTTAGAAAATCGGAACTGAATTCGTTTTTTCGTTTTTATGCTATAATGAAAAACATATTTTCGACTTTTCATTTCACATACTCGGACGTTTGTTTCATTATCTTACGAACTAAAAGCGTTTTCAAGTTGTTTTCACTAGCACGACCTCCTAAGGAATATAGAATGTTGTGGTGTAAGTATCGGGACCAAAACTAATTGGCGTCCTCTTAATTATTGTCATAAACATTGTTTACACTTTCTTAATTGTCGGCGAATAATTATCACGCCGAAAAAATAAATCTACCAATCAAAATCTCTGGTATATAATAATAGCGCACGTGTACAGCTGTATATTTTTAAGTTTGTAAAAACAATCTTCTATTGTGCAGAGATTGAGTGAGAAAAACGTTATGTTTCTGACAAACCAGATTATAAAGATTTTTGCTATACTTTTACGGAAACCTCCCAGAAAAAGAAGTTGAAGTATTTTTCTCCAATTTTAGGCAGTCGGAATATACATTTTATACATAAATATGTTTTTAATGCCATTTATATATGTCAAGGCATATTTAGGACAAAGCAGTGATGATCTCTGACAGCTTATCCGGAGAACAAATTTTTAAAATTGTTCATGTTCGTTCAAACAGAAATATTTCCACTTCAAAACATACATGTTCATTACGAGAATCAAGTGTACTTTTGTCAATGTTATTGTCGTCATTTATATCAACATCAATCTCAAAATCTTCAATATGATTTTACATATTTGTTTAGTTGATCACGAGAAAGCAATGAATACTAATATTATTCTCGTCAAATCGTAAAACACCAAACTATTTTTCGTTATGCTACCATCTGAATAATTCTAATAATTTTCATAATTATGCAGAATTGATAAAAAGACATAAGCTGAAGTCCCACATTCTGAAAAATTAACAATAGATCTCGAGATCTGAATTACGACTTTTATTACGGGGAACAATAGACTTCCATATATAGCGCGAAATTTTA
Organism: Turritopsis dohrnii; assembly: GCA_027922465.2. Classification (NCBI taxonomy): domain Eukaryota; kingdom Metazoa; phylum Cnidaria; class Hydrozoa; order Anthoathecata; family Oceaniidae; genus Turritopsis; species Turritopsis dohrnii. Next base: position 611,174 of record BQMF02000170.1, read on the forward strand.
AATTTTTAAAATTCAACTTTGTATGCGGCCACCAGTTATTACAACACGGATGGTACAAAGGAAATTTTATCGATGTTATTCTATCTCTTTTCGTATTTCTATGATGCACTGCACGTCTGTATACTAATACTTGATAACTCACTTATGCATGTTCTAAAATACAATACAATACAATAACAGTAAAACTATAACAATAAAAGTTTTATTATATACATTAAAACTTTCTCTTTTCTTCTTCAAAAGAGCAGCAGAAATGAAGAACCTTCTTAACGAACTGCGTTGCTACGAATTTTTCAGCCAATCAAAATAGCGCATTTCAAGAGTTTTCCTTTATTAGCCAATAAAACGATCAGCGCCGGGGCTTCCCCATATATAAGATCCTTGTTCAAAGCCACCGTTCCCTCATTTTGATGCAGTAGGAAACGGTTTCATTTCGGCCTTTTTATTTGGGCATATAAGCCCATTGGCGAATGGACTAACTACCGCTATATGACCACGATTAAGAAGATTTTGACCGTAAATTTTGAAAAAAAACCATCACTCTCTAAGTTAAATGTGTTACACATGCACGCAGATTAGTATAGCGCGATAGTTTCTTAGTCAAATGTGTATTTGTACTCCGCACTTATAGTTTCATTTGATAAATTCTTGCCTCATGTTACAACATATGGAAGAGAAATTTCAGACGCTGCTTGTTGTATTCTCTATCTCATTTCTGATAAAAATGATGCTGCTAAAACATTCTAACTAGAGCGCCATGGGATAAAAGTTTAGGTTTGCAACTCATGAATACAATATTGTGATTGTGTCAACGATCGTGGCTAAGTAATAGATGAAATCTTTTTTTGCTAAATGTTTTCGTGATAATCCAAAATCATTTTGTTCTTCTAACGTTGTTGAGAAGGAACTGAATGAAACCCATTTTCTAATAATAGTTCTAAACTTCTAATATTAATTCTTAATTCTTATATCAATTCAAATACAGTGAAATTGGAACCATCTAAGCACTTGTTGGGATCCAACACACAAATTCCATTGGTCAGTGATTGAAAGAGCCCCTAGAGACACTCGAAAACGCACAATTTTGGAGCCATACCACATGATGATCAATAAATCTTCATTAAATGATAAAAAAGACAGTAAAACGCTAATTCTAAATGTTTATACCTTCTACAGGGTGTCTCAGAGAGACTTCTGTGTCTTTTACTCAATAACTATTTGTCAAAGAATTGCTAAATTTAGATCACAAGAAAGCCTTTCTTCAGTACTAAATTTTCAAGAAAATGATTATTCTTCGGAAATTTATTGAAGAAAAACACAGATTAGCATCATTAATTTTTAAAAAATCAATTGACGTAGCTTATAGCGCACCATCATGAATATTCCACAACAGTTGCGAGGCAGATATCCTGAAAAATATTGGATGGCTTGCAAGAATGTTTAAACCGTTTTGAAGATACAGGGCAATATCCAATTATGGCTAAAAGCCGTAATAATGTTATTGGAGCAGCATTTTTTAACATCCCAATTGATCAGGTAAGTAAATGAAAACTTTTATCGGTGGTATTTTGAGAACATCATAAAAATCATTATTTTTTTGTTCTTTTTTCACGTATCAATTCCTGGGTTACATGTCACGTTGGCTGTTTTTTTATAAATATTCAACATGATTGAATTTTTTGGCAATGAATTAGACATCGATATAGCAGAGATGACCTGACATGGACTGATAAATGAATTCTTTTGACTCTTATCAGTGTTATGGTGATTATGTTGAACAGTTGAAACGTAAACAGCAGCTAAACATCGATATTCAAAAGTTGTAGCAGATAGTGACAACGAACCACGAACCATCAGTTAGAATCAACCAGCAATTAGTCAACCAGAGAAACAAATACAAGATAAACACAATAAGAAAGGATCTCCTCAACTTAACATAGACATGCCAAAGAACATTAGTGTGTGTGCTTTATCACTTGATGTGCCTTCAAATGAAATTGATATTTGGTGCCAAGCATATCTTAGATAGAGTTGTATTGGCAATCATTGCCACAAGCTAGCTCAGGTAAATTTGCCTTGGAATTCCTACCAGTCATAACACAGTAGCATTTTCTTTATTATGTTTAAAGGGGAATCAAACCCCAAATTTTTTTTCATTAAATCCCCTCGTCAAGCCATAATTTCTTTAGGAAAAATAAACAAAATCATTGAAAGTGTTTTTTTCTTATTTTTTTTCTTTTATAATAAGTTCCTGTAACTTTGTTGAAAAAGTTCACAGAGGAGATTTCGTGATGTATATTGCGGTCAACATATTTTTCTGCTCTCCGTCGTTATGATTTGAGTTAACTCTTGTAGAAGAATGGACTTTTTTCATGTCTTATATTTTTTGCGACAAAAGCGGGTGGCACATATTATTAATATCTAAGTTACTTACAGATTGAAAAACAGCGGCATGTATTATTTTATATATACTAAACAAATAGTTTGCTATACGTCTTTTCTCAGCAGAGTGACAAGAATTTACATGAAAATGTTTTTGATTTTTTTGGGCTAAAATCTCATAAACTAACCCCCGTCTGACACACACTACAATTTGAGTGTGCACGTGCATGAATGTTAATCGATAAAGCCCGTGACAAACTGCCTGAAAATTCTTTTTCAAAATAAACAAAAATCTAATCATCGTCCGTGTAGGATCTACATCACCACTCATGTCCTAATCTTTCAAAGTAGTGTACCCATGTTGTATGTGGTCTGTAGCTTGTGTAACGCCGTTTCCAAAACCATTCTGTTAGAAGTGTTTTGAAGTCTAAAAGTGAAATGATACACTGAATGTTATCCTGTTTATCATTTAAAAGAGTTGCATTCTCCTGACAGTATTTACATTCAATCAACTTCAAACGGATTTGTTCAGACAACACCCTAAACTCTTAATTGCTTCATCTTCCTCGTCAGTAGTATCAGATATCTTTGGTGATATTCTGTTTCACTGTTTGCCATCCTTATCACTTCTCTATGATCGAGCGAAACTTGAGCGTAATACACGTCATATCACGTGACTACGGCTTCTGTCTTGGACCTCAGTGCTAATGTTTTTGGGTTCAATTATGACCAAATACGAAGAGAAGGAAGGTTATTTTTAGTCTCAAACAAGTTTTGTTTTTATTAATTTGATTTTTTGGATGATTTTTTGAATTAATTTTGATTTTTTTGATTGATCAATGATGGTAGCACACCGAACGGACGTATTTTGCTTGGCCGCGATAATCTTACTTATGTATGTACTTATGTACTTATGTAAGTTTTTTGGTGAGAAATGGATCATTTTGTCAACCAGATGGTATATGTGTTGCTCTGACTGGAAAGTGCAATAATGTTACAGAATCCTATTCGTTTTCATCGTTGTTTGTTGAGAACCAAAGACATCCTATACGCTGCAGTCGAAAAAGTTTGTTTTATTTATTACTACTGGTATGTGGAGATGTTGAATTCAACCCTGGGCGGTACCGAAATGTAAGTGAACTAAACTCAATACACTCATGCAAAGGATTAAAAATCTTCCATCAAAATGTGAGGGGTTTATTTGCTCATTTTGAATTAGTGTCAGAGTTTTTGTACGGAAATCCATCAACACATATTTTAGCATTAAGTGAAACACACACAGCAACCTTCTGAAAACATTAACGTTTTTGATATACCGGGGGAGCACATATATTGATCCCCCTCGAAAATCTTGATCTGGAGGTGGCGTTGGAGTATATATAAATGAAAAGCTAGACTTTATACGAAGGAATGATTTAGAAAGTGATCAAATCGAATCAATTTGGATCGAAAAACATGCTACTATGTATACTTTATAAACCCCCGGATTCATCAAAGCATCTCGCAGAAAACTTTACAGTTCTACTTTCCAACATATTACAGAAAGCAATTAAAGAGAACAAAGACCTCATTCTCCTGGAGATCTGAACGTAAACCATTTAGTCGCTAGTGACCATAAAGAAATAAAGGATATTTTATCGCTGTATAGTTTATCACAAGTCATAAAATCTGCTACTCGTTACGAATTACACCATAAATCATCATCTCTAATTGACGTCATCCTAATCAAAAACGCGTCATCTATAGTAAAGTCCGCAGTTATTTCAATGTCGAACGGAGATCACGATATGATTGGGTGCGTGTATAAAATCAATGCGACAAAAGTCGAAGCTAGAACAATCCAGCGCCGTGATTATAAAAATTAAAATCCACAGAAATGTGTAATGACATCCGTAATTCTGAACTTCACTAAATCCATAATATTACGTGTGTAAATCAAGCATATGCTATTCAAGGACACACTTAAGTCGAATTATTTCAAAAAGCTGTTACGAGAAAACAAAAAACTACCGGACAAGTTTTGGAAAATCTTAAAGAACGTTTTTCCATCGAAAGGAAGCAAGAAATTACCCATCAGCAAAAGCTTCATATTCGACGATAATGTAACCTGTGAGCCATCTGAAATTTCAAACGGTTTTGCACGCTTCTATTCCACCATTGCGACCAAAACAAAGAAATCACTTTTACCCCTTCATAACAAAATTTGAAGAGACGTTAAAAAATGTCAGAATTTTACATACAAGTCTTTCAAGTTTCGTCATGTTTCTGTTATTAGTGTTACAAACCAGTTAAAGAAGCTACAACGAAACAAAGCATGTGGACTGGATCTTTTACTACCAAACCTATTGAAAGACGCTGCTTTGGAGATTGCACCATCAGTAACACATATAATCAATCTTTCACTCCATACCGCAGAGATACCAACAGATTGGAAATTAGCCAAAGTAACTCCAACTTATAAATCTGGCAGTTATATGGATCTTGAAAATTACCGGCCGATCTCAGTCCTTTCAGTTGCATCAAAAGTCATGGAACGTGAGGTTTACAAACAACTTATGGACTTCCTAGAGGAAGGAAAACTAATGTCACCATTCCAATTTGGTTTTCAAAGAGGTAAATCGACTGAGCTTACTGCTATTCTCTCGTTGACAATATTAAAATGAATGTTGACAAGGGTCATTTAGTAGGTGCCTGCTTTTATCGATCTCAGCAAGGCATTCGACACCATAAGCCACAACAAACTCATCAGTAAACTTCAAAGCTATGGTATACATGACAAAAAACTTGATTGGTTTTGAAACTACCTATTTAATCGACATTTTCGTGTATGTTTCAATGGTGTTTTGTCTGAAGTCCAACCAGTATACACAGGAGTACCTCAGGGGTCCATCCTTTAACCCTTAATGTTTGTTATATTTTTCAATGATATGGTTCACCATCTGCATAACACCAAAGTAATCAAATACGCTGACGACACTGTGATTTACTGTAGTGATAAAAATATCTATACGATTAAAAATTGGTTGAATGACGATTTAAACAACTTGTCCAGCTGGTTTGAAGAAAATGAACTGTTAATGAACCTAAAACCTGTTAAAACGGAAGTTCTTTTATTCGGCACCCACCAACGCCTTGCTCAAACAAATAAAGAGTTGAATGTAACGTTTAATGATCAACGGATCAACGTAACAAAGACGTATAAGTACCTAGGTGTAGAATTAGACTGCTCTTTAAGTATAAGCAATCATTTCGACAAAACATACAAGAAAATGATAGCCAGACTGAAGCTTCTTTGCAAAATACGACAGTTTCTCACCACTGATGCTGCGAACAACATTTTCAACCTCGTCATTCTTCCCCTGTTATCATATTGCAGTTTGCTAAAACCAAATTACACGCAGACCCAACAAACTCGAATAAATTCGCTAGAACGACGTGCGATGGAAGTTACATATAACGGAAGTGAACATGATGTGCCGGCTTTTAATCTTGTTTACATAATGAAAAGGAAAATTTGCTCTTTTGTTCTCGATGTCATCAACAAGAATACCTGCGAGTTATTTCACGATGATTACAGCATACACCACACGAATAAAAACACTCGAAACAACGAATACTTCATAATCGTACCAGAAGTGAAATTGGAATATGGCCGTCGATCATTAAAATATATGGAGCAAAACTTTTTAACGAACTTCCCATAGATGTTAGAAAGAAATTCCATGATAAGGTCTTTAAAGATGTTTTGAAAAAACATTTTCAACAATAATTCTTTACTTCCAGTGAAATCTATTCTCCATATTTTAGCCTTGTTTTTATAACCTTGGTTTTATAACTTTTTAACCTTTACCTTTAACCTTTATTAACCTTTAACCTTTATTACAACAGGACACACGTTAATAACAGCGATATGTTACAATTTTTATTGTATATATTGTTGAAGTGTTCTAATCCTGTAAAAATATTCGTTAATAAATAAAAATAAATGAATAAATAAACTTTAAAAAATTTTATCTGAAGGTTTGATTCTACTTTGAAGATTTAGGTAGCAGTATTTCCAATGTTGTGAAGCAGCATGCCCACAACATCTAATTGCATAACAAAGCAGAGTCTAGCACGAAGTTATTTAAAACCCTCTTCATGAAGTTTAGGGAATGTCACATTATTTGTAACTCAACAGAGCTCTTATCAGTTTAATAAACTGATTCATTTGGTGAATACTATTTTTAACCATTTTGAAGTAAACATTTATACAACATTTAACAAGTTTTAACTTTTTTCATGAAATATTGGCATCAGAATTTTTGGATGTTTTCCTCAAAAAATGGCCTAACATAAACATTAGTCAAAAACTTCGCATGATAGAAGCTCATATGATCTCAAGTCTTAGAAAACATTTAGGTGAGAACTATTTTGTTTTATACCGATTGTTTTCAAGCTTTTCAGGATTATTTTGTTCTTTGTCTCACCTAACGAAGTGTAAAATTGGCTTTGCATTCTATGATAAGCACGTCGGCGAAAGCATTAAATAACATCAAAAATCCTGCAGACATGAATCAATTCCATGAATCAACAGTTCTTCTCTACGCACCCTAAACCTCAACAAACCAAACCGACAGAAGAAATTTATCAGCATTAAAGGAATCATGATGCAAATATTATTCATATGATGCATATATTATTCGTAAAAGAAACTACCTGTATATCTAATCAATGTCCAGAAAAATGTGCTTCACACTATTATCAAAAGACCTTGTTAGAAGCATGAAATATTTTTATTATTAACTTCATTATATAACATTTGATCTCTAAAAAACTTCAGGTCATACTTATTTCGTATAAAGCCTATTTTCAAGGAACGCAGAACTACCACAAAACTTTGTAAGCTTCTTGTAGAAAATTTTCTAACAATCCAGTGAGACGTCTGTGTTTACCATGCATGTCGAAGAATAGAAGCCAATGAATAATACTACTTTACATCCAGCAAGTCTTTGATTAAAGAGACATATAATCAGATTATATGATGATTTCTGCGTGCAACATCGTTAAGGGCAAGGCACGAGAAAATAATACATGCTCCGCTTTATCTTAATTTCAGGTATGAAACAGCCATGCGTCCACATTAACAGTGGTGCAAGTAAGTTTTCTTTACAATTTGAAAAACCCAGTTTGTGAGAGGTTTAACAGGACTATGCAGATGTTGGCATCGTTGTGGGAGGGAAGGACCTTAGATGACTGAGTATCAATTAAAACGTTAATTGTGCTTAACTATGAGATATTCAAAGGATTGGACGCTGAGGTGAATCCCAGAATTTATTAAATTAAAAAGGCTATTGGTTAAGACCCTCCAGTATTTTCTGGTGCTATACTACAGCCTTGAACTTTTTGAGATCATACATGTAAGCAAACTTTAAATAAGTTTCACTGACACAAAATACTAAAGTCCACAAGTCATTTAATAATAGCTAGCTCTTAAAAATCTGGAACCCAATAACAATACGTGTAAAAAAGTCTTTTTCTGCCTCCAGCATTGACCTTGCAACACTTTGACATTAATATTTTCTGATATTGATATATGACTTTTCCGTGTCTAAATTTAAATTTCTAATTTTCTTAAAGAACTCTGATCAACATAATGGAAAGCTACATTGTGTTTGCCACAAAACTATTACGTACTTGGGTAACGTCTTTATTTCATCATACCAAATTTCCCAATGTTGTTTTTTGAAATTTTTTGAAATTTACTGGAGCGCAGGGAAAATGCAAATCATTCTCCGTTCTACTTTATTTAAACTCAAAGAAATAAAACTGGAATTCTATTGTCAAAAGATTATTTCTTAACAATGTTTGTTGCAAAAGATGGATTAAAATATAAATTTCTCTTGTGAACTCATCAGAAAATTCTGAAATAGTTGTCGACTTCAGCCAATCGAACATTTTATTCAATTTCACGAGTAATTTCAAATCGGCGAGAGACTAGTTTCCCGCAAACGTAAATCAAATTTCATTTGACCACGTGATAAAAACTAAAATTTGGGAAAAATGAAAATTCAAATTCAAAAAATAAGAAAATTAAATTCTTTTTAGGATTCACGCACTTGACAACTGAAAGTATCGACAAATCACTACGAGAAACAATAGGACCGTTGCATCCATTCAGTATGTTGGTGCGCCCTGAGCTTCTGCATTTCCTATCGATTAATGTTCATGTCTGTTTATGCTATTTTTATGCAGTAAGTATAAAGCTGTTTTTTGAATTACGGAACTGCAACGAATTAAAGGCCATTTGAGTTTACTTGATAAACTATGAAAAGACACAAAGTTATCTAAAAAAAGGTGATTCATCGATGCCTCAGCAGTTTTTGTGAATATTTTGTGAACAATAAACTGAACAATCAACTTGTATTTATGTTTTTCCTCGTGAAAATAAAGTATTAGGTCCAAGACTTAAGATAAGTAACAAAACTTAAAATTTGATTATATTTAGTTTTGTTGTTCTTGAAAATATGTTTAAGGACAGCTTTAAGGCCGATTTCCATTCAACGCTTATTCCCGCGCGGACGTAGAATTTTCCGAGCGGCCAAACAGCTGCAAATGGAAATTAAAAGACACGATTGGCTGAAATTATCAGCGGACGTCGGCGGGCTTAAAAAAAAGTTAAAATTTTTTAACTTTATTTTTGATCGCTGAGCGGACATATCTACGCTTATGAATTAGCCCATGCGCATGCGTTCTACGTCACTCAGCGTGGATTAACTACGTCCGCGCGGACTTTTTGCTGAATGGAAATCGGCCTTTATCGCCGTGTCGAATTAAATAACTTCTATTCTGGTAAAATTCGACAGAAATGCGACAGTCACTTTATAAAGATTTTGTTGCCACATATCAAATTCGATATGGCTTTAGACAGCTGCATAAATGTCAAATGAAGTTATCATCGTGTGTTTCTTAGTTGCTGTCACTACTTTCGTGCACTTTTTTCTCGAAGTTCATTCAAGCATTGCAAAATATCATGAAATAGAAGACATATATGCCGGAACGAAAATGTTTGAGTATCCATTCTTTTTTAGAGTACTTCACTTACGTTTCACATAATTAGTCAACTAGGAATAACAATAAACTTTTACGGTTACCGAAAGTGAAACTTGAATCTACTAAAAATTCATTCTTTTATAACGGTGCAAAAGAATATAACTCTCTTTCAAATGAAATTAGAGGAGAAGGAAACATGAAAGACTTTTTAAAACGTGTAAGAGATTTTTGCCCCCGCAGCGAGCGTAAGCGAGCGAGGAGGCATAATAGTTTGACGAGATAGACGAATGTCAGTTTCCGATTTTGTTCATCATCATCATCATCTTCATCTTCATCATCCTCCAACATTTCTTGTTGCTGTTACACGGGTTTTTAGTTGACTTTTCTTTTTTCCCGTTTCAAAGCATCGTAGGTGTAGGTGGAAGACAGAATGTTTTTTCGCATCTTTTTTATAATTTATTATTATATTATTATTATATTATACTATGTTATTTAGTTCATATGCTGAAATTGGTTAGACATTTTTCACATGACTTTTGTTTATGTTTATGTTTTAACTCTAAATCCTTCATTCAATAAATGTTATCCAATGGACTGATTTCTGGCGGATCTTTCCTTAAAAACATTTTAGAGGAAATTTTAGAGTAATTGGATTTTTGTGTATGCAAGAAAATCATATTACAAATTGTCGTTATGTTTGTATTTTTTTTTAACTGTCGAAACCTAGCGTCATCATGATCAATAAAACCTTTTTATATTTTTTTCTTGTTTTTTATGTAAACTTTGGCTATTATATTGTTTCGAATCAAAGTTTGAAAAACAGGTTTCTAATGGATTTTTCGCTTTAATTTTTTTAGATTTTTTTTCCTTTTGGCTCTAACAAATCTTTATTTTGATTATAAAATACGTATGCATGGTTTCAGTTTACACATTTCTTTTGTTTGTAGCAAATGCTTTCTGATATTACTTGTTAAGCCTATTTACACTGTTTGAAAGATATATTAGAATCAGTATGACTTAGGTCTAAGAGATATATAACAAAAAGTAACAAAGTTATGTGCAGATTTTCATCTGTTTAAGTTTAGATCTATTTGGTTTGCATATTCCAAGTTGGTTTTGAAACACCGCCACCGCTACACCTTGTCACTTGGTTACACTATTTGTTGTATTGTGAAACGTTTTAACCGTTGTTTCATGTGAACAATTTATTGTTCTTTTAATTTGAAAGGTCCTGGGTTTTTTTAGAACCATTGTTTAAACTGATATTTGATATTTGATTTCGAATCTGCCTCTGGCTGAACACAAGTTGTACGAGCCGTTTTTCAGCAAATACTAGCCGCCAAGGCGGCGTCGCTCGCCGCCCATGTCCACCTGCTCTGTATCACTGTATCAATAAACGTCAAATTTCCTTATAAACGGCTCGTACAACTTGTGTTTAACCAGAAGCAGATTCGAAGTCACAACCTCTGGTAAAACCAATCTTTTAGCAGTGTAACAATACACTCAAAACGTATAAAAACTTAAACTTTTTATTAACTTTTGTTTTAAAAAAGTTACGCGCTCTAACATGGGTGCTATCAAACGTAAGGGGGAAATGGTTTCTCTTCTTAAAAAGATCACACGGGAGGAGAGAAAAAAAGGCACGTGCTAAATGAATAAAGTGAATAAAAAAACGTTCGATCAGATTAAAACAGATTAAAAGAAATCGATTAAAACAAACTAAGACAACTATTATGACAAAAGCAAAAAAAAAAATATTTTGTTTTATGATACTCTTTTTTTACCTATCGTTTTTTAAACATTTTGATTGCTCGAAAAAAAAGTTCACCCGTCTCAGACAGTCAGGCAAGGATACTTTAGGATACACTGGCAAACCGAACATATGCTGCCACGTTCTGCCACTGCTGCTTTTTGTCCAAAATGTTTAATCAGTTAGTTTCTTTGTATTTAGTTGATGTACTGTTTTCAAAGCCAAGTCAACGTGGAATGTAAAACTAACAATAATGATAAAAACAAAACGTTATTCCTATTAGTTCATCAGCCAAAAAAATTCACGTTCCATTGGGGTTGCAATGTATTTGCTTCGAACTCACGTCGCACTCAAAAAAGAAATAATTTCGCTCACAACTTAATCTACCATTTTGCGTGACTTACAAACGAACAAACAGACGGAGAATCGGCTATTAATATATAGATGAGGTTTATTGGGGTCTCCGGGGTGACACAGAGCAGGTGCACATGGGCGGTGAGCGACGCCGCCTTGGCGGCTAGTCTATATATTAATAGCCGATTCTCTGTCTGTCTGTTTATTTGTTTGTTTGTAAGTCACGCAAAATGATAGATTGAGTTGTGAGCGAAATTATTTCTTCTTTTGTGTGCGACGTGAGTTCGAAGCAAATACATTGCAATCCCAATCGGACGTGACTTTTATTGGCTGATGAACTAATAGGAATAACGTTTTGTTTTTATTATTATTGTTACTTTTTTATTCCACGTTGACTTGGCTTTGAAAACAGTACATCAACTAAATACAAAGAAACTAACTGATTAAACATTTTGGACAAAAAGGAGCCGTGGCAGAACGTAACACATCATGAAATTTGTTTTTTTTGGAACCATTGTTTAAACTGTTATTTGATATTTGATTTCGAATCTGCCTCTGGCTGAACACAAGTTGTACGAGCCGTTTTTCAGGAAATATGAGGTTTATTGGGGTCTCCGGGGTGACACGGAGCAGGTGCACATGGGCGGCGAGCGACGACGCCTTGGCGGTTAGTGTAAGTGAAAAACCGTGAAGACTCCGTCAAGGAGTTTTCAAATCTGATCTCCCATTCCAAAGTGATAATGCTCACAATTCTTTTTGTTTTTATTATGTTTAAGCAATGTTATCAAAAGGTTAAATTTCTCTTCAAAACAATAGAAATGACGTCATACAACAGTGCTTTTTCTTTAAATGACCGTTGGTCGATTAAATAGTTTTTCAATTATTGGGTTTTTCCTGAAGTTCAATTAATGCCATTCTGTCAACTCTTTGAATTATTCGCGAATTATTCATTATTCGCGTTTTGTGCGTTGAGTAGCTCAGACGTGTTTTGAGCGGGAAAAAAGTAGGCGTTGACTCTCGCCTTGAGCCTTTCTTTAACTATATTACTATATGAATATATAACTTTACAACAAAGAAAATGGTAAAAACTAGAAGAGTAGCTGCTGCTACTGGTGATGATGATATTGTTTCTCCACCTCAAGCTGATGTTGTTTCTGAGACTTCTCAAGATGTTGATGCTGACTCTGCTACTCAACCTGGTGCTGTTGTTGATCGCACTCAAGATAATCCTGCTGATTCGGCTAACAAGAATGATATTTTCTATGACAGTAGAGAAAGCCTAGATGAAGATTTTCCAGAATCAGTCACTTTAGAGTTACTCTACGCTCAAATAAGACTTTACAGATCAGAATCGTTTACGAAGATGATTCATATGAAAGAAGATTTTCACATTCAAATCGAAAATGAAAACCGCTCTCTCCGTAATGAAATCAATTCCCTAAAAAAAGATTTAGAAGAGAAAGTAATTATTATAAACTCGTTGAGAGAGGATATGGAGTTTGTTAAAAGCAAATTATCAAACATGGTCTCGCGTGAGGAATTCGTCAACTTGGAAAGAGGTGTTATCGACGTCCAACAGTATAGCCGAAGAAATAACGTAGAAATAAGTGGTATACCTGAGGAAGTAACCGATGTTCAAAACACATTAATCAATATTGGTGAAGCAGCGGGTGTCCAGATAAAACCAAAGGACATACAGGCTTGTCATCGTCTTAGAAGAGGCAGAAATCACCAAGGACCTCGCAAAGTAATTGCAAGATTTGTGAACAGAAAAACATGTGAATCGCTACTACGTGTCAGCAAAATATTCAAAAATCAAGAAGTTGTAGAAAGAGCTGGTTTGAAAGAAACCATTTATATAAATAATAGTTTATCGAATTATTCGAAGTTCCTTTGGGGAAAAGCGAAATCACTAAAACAAAAGAAACTACTCGTGAAATTCTGGTGTTACAATGGTATCATTAATGTCTTACTGAATGATAATGATGATCCAATCAAAATAAGACACATTAATGATCTAATCGATCTTTTCCCTGAGGTCGATTTTTAGTGAGGTCGATTTTTAGTTTGCGTCATGATCTCTGATTTTTAAGGCTGAGATGCATGGTCATTTAATGGATTCAAGAAGTTAATGTTCCAGAGCAATAAAACAAGCATTGGATGAGGCAAAGTCCGAGAACTTGAACAAATTTGAACAAATGCTTACTATTGCAAAAGCATATTCCTGTAAAAGAGAATGCTCTGTGCAAGAAGCTGTGTATCATATAATGGCTGAATTGTGGTTACGTAAAAGGTTCCCAAAAGACATTTTTGCCAACAGCAATGTTCCAGAAAACAGATTTAGAATTTGTAAATCTGAAGAGGAGTTAAAAGATCTTCCTGCTGAAAGTACAGATATTTTCAAAACAAACATGTTAGATCGTTACCTTGACCGACCTGATAGTTCTTTCAAAAATGGAAAGTTTGCAACTCTGAATAACTTGTGTTTTGCTAAGTTTTTGGCACATTATTATTTGGATTGTAAGCCCAATGACATCAACGAAAATGATAACCAGCCCGAAATTTTGAATGAATTGTTAATGGAAGAAAACCATCCGTCACCACTCCCCCTGTTGTACCATTAATCAACAGTAAATCTAAATTAAAATGTTGATGTTAATTGTGATTCCTTACCACATCAGGAGAATGAAGCTGTCCGAGATATTTTGGATGATAACAACGACATATCAGATGAGGAAGATTTACAAGATACACCACGTGCAACATCAGGAATTATCCCTGAGAAGCAATATTTTTTTGAGACGATAATGTATTGAATGACAAAATCCGATCACTCAATATCAAACAGAGAGAAATTTTTGATATTGTGTTATTATGGTCACGACGACTTGTCAAGAGGAGAAATTGTAAGGAATTCAAAGATCTGAAGCCATTGCATATTTTCTTAACCGGCCAAGGTGGTTGCGGAAAATCACATCTATTGAAAACTATATATCATGTTGTATCAAAGGTTCTTACTTCGCAAAGCCACAGATCCAGTAAAACCAAGAGTCGTATTGCTGGCACCTACATGTGTCGCTGCTGTAAATATTGGAGGTACTACCTTACATTCTGGCCTTGGTATTTATGGTAAAAATTATGCAACGTTAAGCGACAAGATGAGGACATCGCTGCGTAATAAACTTTCAGAAGCGTCTGCTGTGATAATTGATGAAATATCCATGGTTTCCGATGAACTATTGAAAATTTTTCACATGCGATTATGTGAGATATTTGGTGTAAGTATACAGATCCCTTTTGCATGTAAAACCGCCATTGCTACTGGGGACTTTTTTCAGCTACCACCAGTAATGGGAAGACCTGTTTATTCACCAATGGCTTTGTGGAGAATTTATTACAATTATGGGACACTTTTAAAATTGCTGAGTTAACAGAAGTGATACGACAACAAGGAGATTCCGTATTCATTGACTTGTTAAACAATGTACGTGTTGTCAATGTAGCAGTTGATGACGAAGATCTCCTTAAAACACGATTTATCAGTACTAATTCTCCCCAGTATCCAACTGATGCCCTTCATCTATTTTCTGAAAATAAACCTGCTGTGGACTATAACGATAAAAAATTAAAAGATTTAGAAAAACCAGAAGTTGTGATAAATGCAATCGATGACTTGCCGAAAGATGTTCATCAACGACTCATCAGTGATGCTATCAATAGAAAACACACTGAAACTGGTGGTCTACCGACGAAACTTGTTTTAAAAATTAGGGCTAAGGTGATGCTCACATCAAATATAGATATAAGAGATATATGAGACAAACTCATCAATGGCCAAATGGAATTCAATTTTATGGTGATTGGTAGTAAGATTACAAAAATTTATGTTAAATTCCTTGATGAAAATGCTGGAATTATGAAAATGGCATCTGACAGAAATGCTGTCACCCATAAGTGCGTACCAATTGAACGTTCTGAGACTGAAATTAATATCAACAAAAGAGTAACCACATCACCCGTAATCAAAAGAACGCAGTTTCCCTTAGTTTTATCTTGGGCTACTAGTATTCATAAAGTACAGAATTTGAGTGTTCCTGAAGCTGTTATTAGTTTTCATTTACAAAAACAAGCGATTTAATTCTGGCCAATTGTACGTTGCAATGAGCCGAGTTACAAGTTTATATGGCTTGTTTTTAACTGGAAGGGCATAAAGGCCGACAAAAGAGCTTTCACGGAATATGAACGGATGCGACAAGCTTGTCCACTGCCACGGTTAGAGACACTGTTAGAAACACGTCCGAATTCTTTAAGTATCAGTATGCTGAATACACGTTCATTGTCATTGCATGCAAAAGATATTGCTTGTGTAAATGAATTAGTGGAGAGTGATGTTTTATGTCTAACTGAGACACAAATGTCACAACACAATGATTGTTCTGAGATATGTGAGCTGTTAGATTTTGAATTAATGTTTTCTGTTGGAGATGATAAATACCAGAGCTTGGCAATTGGATTAAAAAATCATGACATTTATTCATGCTCAACTGAATCTGGCTTTTTATATGTTAACGTTTTAAAACACAGTTTTTGCAGTGATTTGGTTGGAATTGCGGTACTGTATAGGAAACATGGTGAACCATTGCAACTTTTTTACAATAAGTTATTTAATTACATCCATTCTTTTGATATTGACATTCTGCTTGGTGATTTAAATATTGATTATTTTACATCTAGTGATACTCTTTCAGAAATTCTTAAAGGTTACGAGATGGTTGTATTTGAGCCGCTTTATATTGATGGGTCACTACTTTATCATGTTTATATCAAAAAGAGTTTCCTTGCAAATTTCAAGTTAGAGACAATGGTAAAGTGCATTTTTTTCTCAGACCATGATGCAATCAAGGTAAAAATTTCAAGTTGATATTGTTTTGTTTTAAATCTTAATAAGATGATTAATGTTCAGCAATCTAATATTTTCTAGGCACAAATTCTTATTCATATTTTTTGATGTATAATTATCTATCCAATACATTGTAAGTTATTCAAATCCTTTTCTAATACTGGTCTATTGCCTTGTTTTATTGATGCACAAATAGTGAAGAAGGTAAAGCATAATTGTCTAAGCAATGTTTGTTTTGCATTCAAGGTTGTAATTTAATTAATTGAAGTTGTTCAGTTATTTGAAATAGTGAATGTTGCACATGACTATGGAAAGCTGTTGACAAGATCCTGTGGCTGTGTGTGTATGTGTGTAGTGTGTGGGTGTGGTATGTGTGTGTTTTATTTATTTGTCTACAGCAGGGACAGATACATGTTTATGAAGTGGAATGAAAGACAGGTGTAGTCTGTTTGATCTCATTAGGTCTCATTAAGTATGTTTATCTGTCTCTGTTGTTTTGGTCGTCCTTGTGGGTTGTTTAGTTGTCTTGGTGGGTTGTGGGTTGTTTAAAATATTTTTAAAATATTTGTTTGAATTGTAAAATTGATGAAGTTTTTTGGTTATTTGCAGATGATTAAATTTGAAATTATTTTTTGTCTTATCTTTTCAGATCTACTAAGGTGGTAGTACCAAATCATGTTTAATGAAATCTTTCTTATAGTTTCCCATTTCTGCGATATCAATTGAATGGACTCATACACCATCACCTTAGATTTATATGCATGTAAATATTAATGTCAAAATTTTGTGTTTTAAAGTTTATAAGTTTAAGTTGGAAATCAATTGTAAATATGATGTCAAAATTTGTGAAAATTTATGTATGAATTTACACTATTTTTTAGAGGGTTGTCAGTGGTTGTGTATTTGGTGGTCATAAAATGATCCATTTTTCTCAAACAAGGGCCTATAATATGATGTGAGATCTTTCTACAAAACGTTAATAAAATTCAGCATGTGAATTTCAATTTCAGTTAATTTCGCAACTTTTCATACTATTCTTATTTTCTGTAATTTCACAACGTTTAAAGTACAGCATTTTGTGATCATATTGTGCTTGTATGTTAAACTAACGTAAGGCGATCATCATTTCTCTTTTAATGTATGTCCCAACAGCCCACACAGAAAAGAAATAGTTTTGCACTGTTGAATGATGATCTTTTCGCGTTGGTTTAGATGTATGTTATGCCACAGGAGGTTACCAAACAAGATAGCAATGCAAGTAATCATCAGAGTTAAATATACATAAAATTTAAAATGCACTTCCAGAAAATCTACATTTTGTCTTCAGTGTTTGTTAGTGTTGTAAAAATTGTGAGTTAGTGATTGTTTCACCCTCTCTATTTTTAATTGGATAGCATAGGGAATTAATTATAATTAATTTAATCAATTTTAATATTTATTCAAAAGAATTTGTAAATTATTGAATGTCTTTATGAGATGAAAGTGTAAGCCTTCGTTCCAGTTGTAATCGGTGAAGTATAATTGGAAGGAGTGATGTGTGTATGGAAATGTTGACGAACTGTGTGAGAGCAAAATGTGACGTTTATTACGGAATGATATTGTTGATTAAAGCTGTCGTATTGTATTCGCCTTCATGGTTCTACATGTGATTCGAAGGGGATTCCAGAAAAGATGTTAAAATGTATGTGAAACATTAACTTTGATTGTTATTGGATATACTTTCGATATTATTAACGGAATTTTTTCTCTCTTTTAGACAGCTGTCATAACCTTTTTGGTTGTGTACGATAACAGGCAAAATGAAAATAAACAAAATTTAATGACGTTAGATATGAATATTTCTGAATTTTTCTGGATGCGCGAACTCGATGTTTTAAGCATGCGTACCAGATATATCCTCCGACACAGATAAACAGATAATTGACGGTGCTGTATATCATTTATATGTAACAATGTATACTACTGTGTGCAGCTCGTTTTCTTGTTACACACGGAACTTTGAAGAAATTGATGGTTCAAATTCCTGTCTAAATGTATTCAAGATAATGATTACGAAGGCTGTTGCAACAATCGGGAAGCCAGATTATTGTTTCCAAAATAAATATCTGATTGTATGATGATAATCTGTTCGATACAAACCGTCAACTCGTTTTGTCTCTCGCATTTTGGAGTAAATAACGCTGTCAATCATGAAGAACTCATTTAATTTATATTTGTATTGAAATTTTAAAAAGATGACATCAAATTGTTACTTTTGTTTTTGTTTTTTCGTATTCGTTGGTACATAATTTCCTTTTTGTTCAAGTAATTTGAGGTGAAAATGTGGGAACCCGAAGAAATTAACTGAAATATAAAACAACGGCGTTTGTAATAGCGTTCATGCAAACGAGTGTGAACAAATATATTTCGCTTACACCCTCTCCTCCCACTACCCCTGTCCCGCCTAGGCAAATGATGGTTACCTGCCTATTTGTATCTTTGAAACAGACATGCCAACATTTTGAAAAGTGGAAGGGGCAGATTTCATTTATGGTTTAGACGGCAATGCGCAGCTTTGTTGTGATGATGCCCACCACATGATAACAAGGTGGTGTGAGCATATGCAGATCGGCACATAAACTTAGTACAGGGTGAGATTAGTGGAATTAAAAAGAACTGATAAATTAAAATACTTTCACAGTTCAAGGTTTTGAAAATTCATATTTACATTTTGTTTAACTTGATTTTTATAAAAATAATTGAAAAGTTTGCCAAAGTAAAACCGATCAAGGCTGTCGAAATTATTTCTTTTTTTGTGTGCGACGTGAGTTCGAAACAAGTACATTGCAACCCCAATCGAATGTGACTTTGTTTGGCTGGTGAACCAATAGAGATAACGTTATGGTTTTTATTATTATTGTTAGTTTTATCTTCCACGTTGACTTGGCTTTGAAAATTATAGATCAACTAAATACAAAAACCTAACTGATTAAACATGTTGGACAAAAAGCAGCAGTGGTAGAACGTGGCAACATGTTCGGTTTGCCATTGTATCCTCACGCTCTCCTGAACTTTTTTTCGAACAATCGAAATGCTTAAAAACCGATAGGTAAAAAAAGAGTATCATGAAACAAAATATTTTTTGCTTTTGTCTTAATAGTTGTCTTAATTTCTTTTAATCGATTTCTTTTAATTTATTCTAATCTGATCGAACATTTTTTATTCACTTCATTCATTTAGCACGCGGATTTGTTTCTCCTCCCGGGTGATCTTTTTAAGAGAAACCATCTTTTCACCTACTTCTGACAGTACCCATGTTAGAGCGCGTAAAACAAAAGCTAATAAAAGTTTTCTCTCTCGTTTTGAGTGTATTGTTAAACTGATATTTGATTGGTTTAAAATCGTAAAGAAATACCACGTGAAGTCCACGTTCGGAATGCATTGTGTAAAGCAAGAAAGTCTGCTGACATTTTAAATGCAACCGCGACAATAAACGGCTGAGTTAAGAACATGCAACATGGGAAACACCAGGAACGTATTTCTCTTCACGTGCAAACGAGCTTTATTTATTTTGAGGATCAATTTGCAAAAATTTGTCACATAATTAATTCTCCCGCAAAGAATTTTAATTTACACAAATGAGGTAACATATTTTACTTGCCTGTTTAAATCAGGATAGATATTAATATTGATATTTTCACTATTCGTATGGAAACAATCACCAGCGAAATTACCATCTGTTGGTGCAAATTCCTTCCCCATCTAGGAGTGTCTCTAAGCAAGACAGGTTACTTTTTTATTCATCCTTGTGGAAACGTATTTGAGGGATCATTTTACAAGTGAAAACTTTCATGTCACAAGCTGGAATTGTTTGTATACTTACTGCTGCCTCTGTCCAAAATCATTCAACTGTGTGTAGTGAACTTGCTATCAGAGAGAGATACTTTAAGTGTTGGTCTTTCGTTGGTAAATTTGATAAACTCATTCAAGCAGCGATATGCCTGATAACCAACGATGACCAGCAATTTTCCCAATTCTGAATGCAAAATGATTCCGATCAATGAGCTACATCCATAACCATTAGCAGAAATGTATTTTAGTTTGATTGACAGTATGGGTCATGCAATCAGTTTACGACAGTTGGGTTTGATTTGTGTTCAAAATTAGGAAAATTGATAAAGATCAAAAGCGCATTTAGTTGTTATTATTTTCTACATTTTTGTGCCATAATGAAAAATATTTGAAAAGCAGACTAAATTCAATACAAATTATTTCAAAGAAAAATTTATATGAATTTCCATGAACTGAATTTTACCTTTTTCGGAATGCTAAATTTATTTCACTAAGATTTGTGGACCAATATTGACTCACCTGCAGTATCTGATCTTAGCGGTGGCCACGTACGTATTCAAATTGTAAATATGATTTAAGAATTTCCATTACAAGAGATTTGAGTTTTATAATGCAATATTTTTTTCTATTTTGTAAGCACTACTAAGCTTAATGAAATTGTAGAGTGTTATTGAATATCGGGCCATAAAAATTTCCTTCAAGCCACCAAAAATTTTAAAACCAATGATGTCAACGGCCCGGCATGACACCTAGATAAAATCTTAAAATTAGACACTGATCTGCCATCATGAAAATGAGAAATTCAGTAACCATTTTCCCTTCAGGTACAATATTAGAGTTAAAATTATGATCTTGTAATTGAAGTTTCTATAAGATCTGAATTTTGTGAAATGGAATAAATTACAATTAATTGGTGCGTTGTGCAGTTATACAGTGTGTTTCGTAATGTTGGAAATGGAAATTTTAAAGATGTTTTTTTTAATGAATATACCGAATTTTCAAAAAATTTTTACACCGTTGGAAAACCATTTTGAAGTTCTTTCGGATAGTATGTTTTTTTTATGAAAAATGAAAAAGCGGTTATTGAAAAAATAAGGAGAATGTCTTGGAAAAATGTAATTAAATTGTTAATGGTCGATTAAGATGTGAATGAAAAGAAAAGATTTTTGAAACAATGACAGCAATTTGAAAATAATAAACAAATTTAAGCTGTGTGTTCACGAAAAACGTTAAACTTTTATGTTTTAAAATATCAATTTGTGCGTTTCAGCGCAAGCATAAAATTAATAAAAAATTTGAATGGATTCAGTGTTTTGAAACAATCAGCACGATGTAATTAAACTACGTGTTAATCGACCATTAAAAGTTAAATTACATTTTTCCGTGACAGCTTAAAGACGGCTTTCCATTGATGTTAAAATTATTTTGAAATTCGGTATATTCATTTGAAAAAACAACTTTAAAATTTCCATTTCCAACTTACGAAACACACTGTTCATAATCAGCAACTACTTGGCATTAGATCTTCATGTAACCTCATCTGAGGACCACTTAGTTGGTGGAAACGAAACTTCACCTGCGTGTTTAACCAAACACATAATCCTGTAAGAACGTAAAGCTGGAAGGTGTAAGTTGTAAAACTAAAATTTGAAGCTTAAATAAAACCGAATAAAGTATCAAAGTTGTTGTAGTTTTTCCTGCCCATATGATTTCTGTTGATGCATATCGTATTACCGTATGTAGTTTATATGCTGTCACAAAAATCTGTCGACTTATAAGGAAAAGGATTTAATTGTTATGGAAACGCAAGGTTTTCTTTTATAACGTTTACCTTGAGATTTAGTTAAGGTGACTTCTGTTAGAAAAAATACCAGGTACTAATCAAACTATTTTAGAATGCAAGTCATTTCTCTGAAAAGTGATTATGATCTTTAGACTTTTGAGCATACCGTTCGCGCTGATCTTGTTTCTTTATTAGGAATGTTAAATTGAAAATTAGAATTTTATTGACCATTATTAGAGGTGCAGCTCATTGAGAGTAAAAGAGGAAATCATGCTTGAGACTCCTCCACTTTTTATGACTGACCTTGACCACCGTAACCAGAGAAATTCAGCAATTCTTTTTCCTTCAAGTAAAATGTTATTTTGAATATTTTGAGTTAAAATTGTGATGCATGACTCTGTAATGTAAGTTTCTTTAAGGCCAGCATTTTGTTAAGTGGGCCTAGAATTTATTGGCGTGTTGTGCAGTTATATAACTGTTTACACTTTTTGTTTAGTAATCAGCAACTGCTTGGCATTGGATTTTCACTGAATTGGTACAAACGAAAGTTCACCTGTGTGATTAGCCAAGGACGTAAGGTTGTAAGCAAGT
Source organism: Turritopsis dohrnii (assembly GCA_027922465.2). Taxonomy (NCBI): domain Eukaryota; kingdom Metazoa; phylum Cnidaria; class Hydrozoa; order Anthoathecata; family Oceaniidae; genus Turritopsis; species Turritopsis dohrnii. Next base: position 633,797 of record BQMF02000170.1, read on the forward strand.
AAAGCTCGTTTAAAGTATTAAAGTTGTTGTAGTTGTTCTTGCCCATATGATTTCTGTTGATGCGTAACGTATAACCATATGGTTTCTATGCTGCCGGAAAAATCTCTCGGCTAATAAGGAGAAGGATTTAATTGTCTTGGAAACACTGGGAGATCTTCTTTTAAGACGTTTACCGATTACTTATTCTTAGCTTCCATGTTTTTAATGCATTTATCCTTGACCTTTTAGCTAAAACGATTACGGTTCAATGAATCTATCGGAAAACAAGATACGCATGTAATACGTTATGGTTGATTTGTCATTCGGCTCTTAAGAATTTGCGTTATCGGCTATCAATGTTAAAGAAAATAATCTTTATGAAAGGTCAGGTTTCTCCGGTTATCCGAACATCTTGCCTAAATTCAATACTACTGATGTAATACTTGTGGAACATGGCATCATCATAAATTTTTTCCATTGTGAAAATACTAGGGGTCCTTTCCTCATGGTGGATTTGCATTTTCGATTCGTATGTCCACCAACCGTTATGGGCTTTCCAGAGATACTAATTAAGCTGTATTTTAGAAACGCAGGATTCTTTTTTGCAAGCTATATTCGTGTGATATTTTAAGCGTCTAATTTGCACTGACCTTAAGGCCTACGCCCTTGTTTTATTTTGAGAACAGTTATATATTTAACTGATGCGTTCAACCTGTGTAAATATTATGAAATAATAATAATAATAATAATGATAATAATATATAACCGTATAAGAAAAAATGTGTTCCTCTCACTGTACATAAAACATCTAAAAGAAGGAACAAAAATGGATACTGCTAGTTTTAAAGGTAATCTTTCTTTGCGAGAAGAGCCTTTAAAAAGGGCGTTACGTAGTTTTATTGTGACTCCATTCGCTTTAAAATGACGATGTCGGTGAAAGGAAAAACGATAGCGGAGAAGAGATGGAGACGAAACCCGTTTTTGAACGTTTCGTCGCTCGTAGCAAACCAGCTGAAGCTATTGTCATCAGCAGTGACGAGGAGTGCGAAGTAAACCTGAAGACGTCAAGTCGAGCACCGAAACTCTACAACGCTTCGCATCTGTGAATAATGTAACAGACACTATTGTAATGAGTAGTGATGAAGAGTAAACAAAAACGTTTAATGTTATGTCTCAATTTCATTAAAAACAGCCCTACCTATTCGACAGTTATGTCTACACGCCCTTACATTTGGAAAAATTCCCGTTGCTATAGACATCACTTGAAATATCAGCTGATTTCACTTACATGTTGCAGATAGTTACACGTTGTTACATGTTGTTACACCTTGTTACACCTTGTTAAAGGTTCTGAGAGAGTAAAGTGATGCATTACGTCACTTTCTGTGACGTCATTGCAACATCAGATTGTCAGCTGTTTATAGTTACACGTTGTTACATGTTGTTACACCTTGTTACACCTTGTTACAGGTTCTGAGAGAGTAAAGTGACGCATTACGTCACTTTCTGTGACGTCATTTCAACATCGGATTGTCAGCTGATGCAAAGGTCAGCTGAGTTCTCGCAAATGATGACATAGCCGGGAATGACGCATTTCTATGCTTTATTGGTCAAAAGCATGTAACAAGATGTAACTAGGTGTAACAAGGTGTAACTATGTGTAACTAATATCAGCTGATTCTGTTTCTAGTTACACGTTGTTACATGTTGTTACATGTTGTTACACCTTGTTACAAGTTCTGAGAGAGTAAAGTGACGCATTACGTCACTTTCTGTGACGTCATTGCAACATCGGATTGTCAGCTGATGCAAAGGTCAGCTGAGATCTCGCAAATGACGACATAGCCGGGAATGAGGCATTTCTATGCTTTATTGGTCAAAAGCATGTAACAAGATGTAACTAGATGTAACAAGGTGTAACTACTTGTAACTTATATCAGCTGATTATTGAGTGACGTTAGCAGAAGTGACGTAGTTGAACTTTTCCATTCTGTAGAACTGTAACAAGATGTAACTAAATGTAACAAGGTGTAACTGCCTGTAACTAATATAAGCTGATTCTAGAGTCAATTGACGTTAGTAAAAGAAGTGATGTAGATTGAACTTTTCTTTTGTGTGGAACTGTAACAACATGTAACTAGATGTAACAAGGTGTAACTACTTGTAACTAATATCAGCTGATTATTGAGTGACGTAAGCAGAAGTGACGTAGTTTGTACTTTTCCATTCTGTAGAACTGTAACAAGATGTAACTAAATGTAACAAGGTGTAACTGCCTGTAACTAATATAAGCTGATTCTAGAGTCAATTGACGTCAGTAAAAGAAGTGACGTAGATTGAACTTTTCCATTCTGTAGAACTGTAACAAGATGTAACTAGATGTAACAAGATGTAAGTACGTGTAACTAGTATCAGCTGATTCGGGAGTCAAATGACGTCAGTAGAAGAAGTGACGTAGATTGAACTTTTCCTTTGCGTGGAACTGTAACAACATGCAACTAGATGTAACAAGATGTAACTGCTTGTAACTAATATCAGCTGATTCTGGAGTCAATTGACGTCAGTAAAAGAAGTGACATAGATTGAACTTTTCTTTTGTGTGGAACTGTAACAACATGTAACTAGATGTAACAAGGTGTAACTGCATGTAAGTAAAATCAAATGATTTGAAAGCCAATAGAGTCTTTCTCACAAAGGAAGAATGACAAGCTTGAGAGTAGAAGACAATATTATTGGAGATAGAAGGTGGGGCAGTGGGGATTTTAATTAGTCCTTGTTTACGTACTATCTTTGTATTTGTTTCCAAATAATTTTCTACAACTGTTTTGCCGTGATCTAATGACAATCATAAATGTTGTGTCTCTATGTAAAAACAGCTTAAGACAGTCTTGCTTTCTTAGCATTGACAGTTTCGCCATTATACCTGTACAATTTTCCAATTTGGTAAATCTAAACGTGATTCCAGGCTTTAGTTCGTGTGTCTTTATCATGTCTTTTAAAACATCCTTCTCGTGCTCGTTTAAGCTGTGTTTTGATGTTATTTGCAGGTCTTTGGTGTACGTGCACCTCTTGAATTTGAAGAACATGTTACCTGTTGTTAGCAGAAACGAAATGGACCAAAAACCTCTTGCTTCAATTTCTTACATGGTTAATAAATCAATAAATGCCAACAATGAAAATCAAATCAACTTTATTGTCTTAGCTCTAATCATCAATGTACTCGGCTTCCGTGAAGAATGAAAGCTGTACTCTGGATCTCGCAATATTGCCGTCCATTTACCAATTCCGTGTTTCTTGATGCCGTACGATAGAAACGAATCTTCTTTAGAGGAAAACGAAACCTTGCTCTGTCGTTTTGAAACGGTTTCAATGCGTCCTTCTGTTGGTTTTTGCTTTCTCGTTGTAACATCACCATGAGAATGTATGGCCAAACTTTGAAATTCAATGCTTTGATCGTCAACTCTATTGTGCGATTCGTTGATTGTCGATACTGTCAAATGTTTGTTCAAACCGTCGTTTGGTAACCCCAGCAATTTTTCCATACACTGTTGTCCTTGACGTGCAACGTCGGCTGATTGAAGCTTTTGATAGTGTATTCGAGCTGTATGTTTTTGATCGCGAGATAGAGCCGCTTGTTCACTTTCGGTAAGTTTGGATAAACCTTCTGTTTCGATAATCTGCCTGTATCGGGTTGGATTAATGTGCTTTCTCATGGCCTGGTATACAATTCTGCCAAATACGTCAGTTAACTGTTTCAATTGTGTACCATTCTTTGTTATTAGTAAATAGTCGCAAACTGGATTTAATCGAGTCCTTATACAAGCTGTGTATCCATTTAGAATGTCAACGACCCGTTTTGTTATTATGAGAGTGTCAAATCTGTACTTGTAATTTGTCTTAAATCTGGTCTGGTCGATAATGCCACCTTGGCATCCCAGTTCACGTACCATTGCCACTGTTAAGTACTGATAGGTCATAGGACGACTCGCCTTTACCATTAAGAAAAGCACGGCAACCACAAAGGAAGTACAAAACGATAAATCGTATGCAGGAATAATTGCTGTTCCGTGACTAGCATTAAGAATGATCTGCGAAAACTTTTCGGTATGAAATGGAATGACGTTTTGCATATCTTCTAGGGTCGCCCAACAGTTGATACTGGTAAGATATTCCATACTCAACACTGTATTCCATTCTATTCTCATTTTCTTTGCTAAGCATTTCTTTACCCTATCCAAGTAGATCTCTACGGCAATGAATACGGGTATATTTTCAGCATTAATGCCATTGCTTCTTCGGTAATCCAGCATGTAAGATATTGCGTGCATGTAGCCGATAATTCCGGAACGGCCAACGTTCCATGTGTTCTGCAAGTAGTCAACGAAATCCGAGAGCAAAGTAACGCATCCAACGCAATAGTCTATCACACATTCCGGTACGTCCCAGGCGGTTGAGACATCGTCACAACAATATTTCGCATACTTTAAGACTTTTGCTGTTAATTGTTCTGCTTGAGAATGACATTTGGCTCCTCCACCTGGGCTTTGCAGCCATCTGCTAAACAACCGTCCAACAGTACAGGTCTTTAGAAACATCGGCATCGAAGCAGTGCAACACCTCTTTTTCTTTCCTTCTGTTGACAAGCGAGTTGCTAATTCAGGAAATATCGTATTAACATCTGGTTTTTCGTCGAAAAAGTAAAACCAACCTTTTTTTGCGAAAACGTGCTTTCTGCAACCTCTCTGTGTCTTAAAATGTTCACTTTCACACACTTTCACAGGACAAACATAAACACTATCAGCGTTCGGTCTTAAAGTTTATTCCAAAAGCTTGTGGACACTTTACTTTTTTAAACTTTTCTCAGCACCGATTTATGCTATATTCAAAAGTTATAAACCGTTGGAAAGCTGAGAAAATGTGGGATATTCTACGCGAAAAAGTTTTTCAAAATTTTCATAAATTGAAGAAGAAAATCGAAGAAGAAAAAAAGGTCGTTTTTTTCTAAGGGTGGTACAAGCTTGATTTTTACATAGTTGGAAAGAGGAATCCTTGGCGATTACGATTATGTAATTTTTTTTTCAAAAGATTATTTATTTCGAAAGATACAGGAGGGGAAAGTGACCCATGTAAACAAACCAAAAAAATGACTTTTTGAAAAAAACCGGGGGTATGAAAACAGTCATATAGTAGAAAGTGTCATTTAGTATTTAATCATCTTCTTTATATGTTGCGTCGTAAAACATTAGCATGAATCTTTTTTTTTAATTTCAATAAAGCAATTATATTGAAAAGAATTCACATTGTACAAAGCATTATAAATTTTACATTGCATTTCAAAAGAAGTGTAACAGATCTTCGTTAAATCCCAGAGGAAATTAAAAATTGTTACAAATTAATTAATAACAGTTACAAATCGTTTTGAATGTAAACAGAAAAAAAGTCTGTTTTCATACCCCCGGTTTTTTTCAAAAAAGTCATTTTTTTGGTTTGTTTACATGGGTCACTTTCCCCTCCTGTATCTTTCGAAATAAATAATTTTTTGAAAAAAAAATTACATAATCGTAATCGCCAAGAATTCCTCTTTCCAACTATGTAAAAATCAAGCTTGTACCACCCTTAGAAAAAAACGACCTTTTTTTCTTCTTTGATTCTCTTCTTCAATTTATGAAAATTTTGAAAAACTTTTTCGCGTAGAATATCCCACATTTTCTCAGCTTTCCAACGGTGTATAACTTTTGAATATAGCATAAATCGGTGCTGAGAAAAGTTTAAAAAAGTAAAGTGTCCACAAGCTTTTGGAATAAACTTTAAAACCAATCTTCTCGGCTTTTTATTACTTCCCACAGCCTTTTGCCACTTTTTCTTCGATAAAATTCGTCTCTGCGACATGTCAGTCGATTACTGATATTTGTGACTAACACGGTCCTCTTTTTATGTGATAATTCAGTGACACTACATTAAAATTTAGCAGCCAATCACATCTAAGATTCCTAATGACAATCGTGCGGGCTGTAACGGACTGCCTTAGGCAGGTCTGCAGAACAAAGTTTTAAGCTCTTCATTTAGGTTCTGTATTTTGAACAATCTCTTTTACTTTATAAAGAACTATTTAAAGGGAACATATTGGCCAATCTGTGAAGGAACAGAGTCGTCCGTTTCTTTTAACGAGATCTTAATAGTTAACAGAACAAGAAAGACCTTTTACGATATAAATTGTCGGTCTTCCAACGACCGTTTTGTCATTAAGGGAATTATTAACACATCAATAATGTAAAGAGTCTTAAGTGAGCCTCGTGAAATGTTCCTTTTAAATAAAAAGGAACTTTTACAAACAGGAACACGCACTTTTATTATTATTTTATACTTGAATGATTCTAAAAATTAGATACACAAAGGAACAATAAAAATGTATACGATATATAACCGTTCAAGAAAAAAATTGTTTGAAAGAGTTTACGGAATGAAATCTTTCGTGTCAGAAAGTGCTCTAAGAAGCAAATCGATTGAAGATGCTTAAAGTCATTTATAGTTGCACCGATTGTAAAGAAGTATCATGTCTGCGCAGTTAGGTTATTTTGGAATAGATGTTCATTATATGACGAAGGTTTTGCAAGCTGCAAAACATGTCTGGGAAGAGATCTTGCCACTTTTAACATGTAGTGTGTTCAATATATTCGAAATGCGATCCGATGTTGAATGGTCCGAAACAGATTCCATGTATGATGCATGGCTTATCAGGGAAGATCGGGAAAGAAAGGCATTTACTCTAAACGTCTTTACTCATCGATTGGAAAGCACTTGCATATGGTGAGAAACAAGTCCAAGAAGGCATTAGAATGTTTGTCTTGAAAATCATTCCAACGTATACAGTGGACATTTGAGACGATTCGGATGAGAATTCCGATGTGGATATGGTTACTAAAGTAAACAAAGAAGAAGAAAATAACTCGAAACGATTTGTACAATTTGTAAAAACAACAGATGTGATTGTCATCAGTGATGAATATTAAATACAAAAAGGCAGTTCGTTGTTTCGCAAATTTTCTCTTTGGTAACATGAAGAATCCCGGTTCCACTTTATTCCTTTTTCCAAAAACTCATATTAGAAAAACATATTGCCATCTTAGTTTCCAAATCTCTGAATAAGGAAGTTGGTCTATTACACCTTATTACACCTTGTTACACGTTCTTACACCCTGTTACCGAAATTTTGCTGCCGAAATAGGTAGACAACCTAGTTTCTACGCCTCTAAATAAGAAGGTTATTCTAATACACCTTATGACACCTTATTACACCTTGTTACACGTTCTTACACCTTGTTACCGAAATTGAGCTGCCCACATTGGTAGGGAACCTAGTTTCCATGACTCTAAAGGAGAAGGTTGATCTAATACACCCTATGACACCTTATGACACCTTATTACACCTTGTTACAGCTTCTTACGAGATTTCACAAACTAGCATGTTTATGTTCGGGTGGTTGTGGGTGATAACAAGGTGTAAGGGCGTGTAACAAGGTGTAATAAGGTGTCATAAGGTGTCATTAGGTAGACAACCTAGTTTCCATGCCTTTAAATAAGAAGGTTGGTCTAATACACCTTATGACACCTTATTACACCTTATTACACCTTGTTACAGCTTCTTACGTGATTTCACAAACTTGCATGTTTATATGTGGGTGGTTGTGGGTGTAACAAGGTGTAACAAGGTGTAATAAGGTGTCATAAGGTGTCATTAGGTAGACAACCTAGTTTCCATGCCTCTACATGAGAAGGTTGGTCTAATACATCTTATGACACTTTATTACACCTTGTTACCGAAATTGAGCTGCCCACATAGGTAGAAAACCTAGTTTCTATGACTCTAAAGGAGAAGGTTGGTCTAATACACCTTATGACACCTTATTACACCTTATTACACCTTGTTACAGCTTCTTACGAGATTTCACGAACTTGCATGTTTATGTTCGGGTGGTTGTGGGTGATAACAAGGTGCAATAAGGTGTCAGAAGGTGCCATAAGGCGTCACAAGGCAACTTGGTCAATGAAGGGACTGGTAGCTATTTGGCCAAAACTTAACATCAATGTTCGAATTCGGGTAACAGTGTGTAAGAAGGTGTAACTAGATGTCAGAAGGTGCCATAAGGTGTCACAAGGCCACTTGGATACTGAAGAGACTGGTAACTATTTTGCCAAAACTTAACATCAATGTTCGAATTCGGGTAACAGTGTGTAAGAAGGTGTAACTAGATGCCAGAAGGTGCCATAAGGTGTCACAAGGCCACTTGGACACTGAAGAGACTGGTAACTATTTGGCCAAAACTTAACATCAATGTTCGAATTCGGGTAACAGTGTGTAAGAAGGTGTAACTAGATGTCAGAAGGTGCCATAAGGTGTCACAAGGCCACTTGGACACTGAAGAGACTGGTAACTATTTGGCCAAAACTTAACATCAATGTTCGAATTCGGGTAACAGTGTGTAAGAAGGTGTAACTAGATGTCAGAAGGTGCCATAAGGTGTCACAAAGCCACTTAGACACTGAAGAGACTGGTAACTATTTGGCCAAAACTTAACATCAATATTCGAGTTCGGGTAATAGTGTGTAAGAAGGTGTAACTACATGTCAAAAGGTGCCATAAAGTGTCAGAAGGCGACTTGGTCACTGAAGGGACTGGTAACTATTTGGCCAAAAGGAATTTTTATGGAAAAATATGGAATATTCAAGAAGAAGATATATTTTTCAGCATATTGTTTGTGATATTTTCTTTTTCGAAGATACATTACAAATTGTCAGTGATACTACAATGTATTTGTATAGAAACAGCTGGTTTTTCCTTCTGATGAAGATAAGTTTTGCCATTAAACCTTCACTCTGACGTATTTTTACAAAGCGAAACTTTCTTGGTCCCGTTATTTTCCGAGCGGCCAATATCGATTCTAAACAATCTTTTTCTTTTATGTTCAAGGGGTGATTTGAAATTATCTCACCAGTCTTCGTCAAGATACCTTTATGAAATTTGAAAAACATGCTTGTAAAGCAACTGTTAAACGAAAGAGAAGGTATTTTTACATAGACAAACTATAAATGTTTAAACTTCGGTGTATCTAGCCGAATAAACTCAAACAAAGTAGATATAGCTAATGTCATATCAAGCTTATCGTTTTTGCTCTGACCATCAAAGTACTTGGCTTTCGTGAAGAATGGAAGGAATAATCTGGATCGCGCAATATTGCCGTCCACTTACCAGTCCTATACTTTTTAATGCCTTATGATAAAAAAGAATCTTCTACAGACGAAAACGAAACTTTATTTTGGCGTTTGTAAAATTGTTTTTCGCTATTTCTGCGCAAAACATATTCTTGTTTGGAGCAGAATTTAGACGTACATCAAAAGTTGGGTTTTCGATCCTTGCATCTCGATTATTGCTATCTCTGTTGATTTGGTTGACGGTGAATGTCGTAATATCGGCGATGGTGCTGATATTATGGGGCGAATCACTCCCCATGTCTTTCGCCTTCAGTTTTTGCATACACAATTGCCCTTGACGTGCAACTTCACGTGACTGCATTTTCTGATAGTGTATTCTTGCTATATGTGATGTGTGTTTTTGGTCACGTGATAGAGCGGCTTGTTCTTGTTCTGTCAGTTTGGAAATACTTTCTGTCTCGATAATTTGTCGATATCGTGTCGGATTTATGTATTTTCCAATGGCTTGGTAAAAAATTCGACCTAATACGTCACTAAGTTGCTTGAGCTGTGTGCCATTCCTGGTTATTAAAAGGTAGTCACAAACAGGGTTTAATCGTGTCCTTATACAAGCTATATATCCATTTAGAATATCAACAACTCTCCTTGAAATAATGAGACTGTCAAATCCATATTTATAATTTGTCTTGAATTTAGTTTGATCGATTACTCCGCCTTCATTTCCAACATCGAGCACCATTTTAACAGTTAAGTACTGAAATGACATTGGTCGACTTGCCTTTACCATCAAAAATAACACTGCTACAACGAAGGAAGTACAAAGCGATAAATCGTGTGCCGGAACAACGGCTGTCTCAAATCTAGCATTAAGTAGAATTTGAGAAAACTTGTCAGCATGAAATGGAATTACATTTTGCATGTCTTCAAACGTTGCCCAACAGTTGATACTTGAAAGATATTCCATGCTTAAAATCGTGTTCCATTCAATCTTCATTTGCTTTGCTAAGCACTTTTTCACTCTGTCTAGATATATTTCGGCTGCGATAAATACAGATATGTTCTCGAATTTGATAGCATTACTCCTTCTGTAATCTAGCGTATGAGATATAGCGTTCATATAGCCAATAATACCTGAACGACCAATTTTCCACGGGTCCTTCAGGTAGTCTAAAAAATCAGAAAGCATCGTTACCGATCCAATGCAATAGTCTAATACACATTCCGGCATTTCCCACGAAGACGAAACGTCCGCACAACAGAATTTTGCATACTTCAGTACTTTCGCTGTTATTTGTTCTGCTTGACATAGGCTTATGCCTCCTCCATCAGGACTCTGCAACCATTTAGAGATTGATTTGCCAATGTTACAGATTTTTGGAAACGTGGGCATTGAAGACGTGCTGTTTCGTTTGAATTTCTCTTGAGTGGAGAGACGAGTTGCTACTTCTGGAAATATAGTAGTAACGTCAGGTTTGTCGTAAAAAAAGTAAAACCAACCGTGCTTTATATAAACGTGCTTTCTACAACCCCTTTGCGTTTTAAATCCTTCACTTTCACATGACTTTACTGGGCATATGTACACTCCGTTGTCACTGGCTTTTAAACATAATCTTTTCGGTTTCCTTTCGTTTCCAACAGCCTTTTGCCACACCTTTTTTGATAAGATACGTCCTTTCGACATCTTTGTCAATTAGTGAATCAGAAGATCAACGCGATCCGTTTTATGCGAGTTTCTTAATTACGTATCATGTGACCTTCAACCAATCAAAAAGTTGGATTTTAATTGCTAAGTTGCGGAACCTGACAGACCGAATTAAAGTGGTCAGCAGAAATTCTTGAGGGTTTTCCACTCGTGTTCCGTATTATACACGATTGCGTGATCTTTATAATGAAAACGCAAATAGGAACATTTTGGCTTACATATAACGGAACAAAGTTGCCCTTACGCATAAAGTGTAATTTAGTAGAATACAGAACAACGTAGACCGTTTAGGATAGTTAATATCGGTCTTGCAAAGACTTTTCATTCATATTAAAACGCACGCATTTCAAATAATCTCTAAAGGACCCAAGGGAACCTCAGAAAATGTTCCTTATGTCACAAAAAGACCTTCTGAAATAGGAACACGTGCAAGTGATATAAAGTTTATACTTCAGTGCTTCTCAAATTTGCTCACACAAAGGAACAAAAAAACGTGAAACGTTATATAATAATGAATTTAAGCAGCATACAGTGGATGGAAATTATAAATTGTATCGTAGCTGCTCTTCAGGAGAGTAAGTTGAGAAGTGATAGAAACCATGATTCGAATGTTTATTGATCTATGAAGCCGGCCTTATCAATTATCACGTTATCAACTCGTTTGATTGTCAGGTGTGCAATTCTTAACTTGCAGATTGATAGCAATGTTTCTGCTAAAACATTCAAATACGATCTTAATGGACAGAATCATCAAAAGTTCACGGTGGCGAAGTGCATTTCCATTGTATATACACACTAGTGTACATTATTATGCCTTTGCATAAAAATTTACTCCTCCACGGGACTTCTCGCCAAATTTTATTTTAAATAAAACAAGAGGCCAAATTACCCAAGATTTCAGTAAAACAAGAAATTGGAACAAAACCCAGTCCATCTAACATAGTAATCGGAAAACTTCACGCGGTTTTTAATTTTATTAATTGGTACTGGAATCCTTTCGACTTCCAAGTAGCAATTCTTCACAAATGTTATTGGTCTATTAACTGTAAAGGGAGGATTCCCAAGAGTATTTTGCAATGTGTTATGGTAGTTCTACGACATATGCAAAGATCATGCGAAGAAGAAGAGTAGAATTTAGTGGAAGACGGATATTACGCAGAAATCCTTTTTCGTTTTCTGTACAACTTGAAATCACCTTCACATAAAATGAAAAGTTTGGGTTACAACGGAAATCCTTTCGCATATGTCTTACATTTGGAAAATATGGTAGCAAGTAGTCATAAATTCGTTCACAGTTTCATTCATCCACTGATCTTGCTTAAAAACTACGAAATAACAAGAAACTCTTCTAGAGAATGGGCACCGTCAGAACTAACAGTCCTATAGTCCTATTATGAGAGTTTGACAACACCACATTTCGACAACACTTCATCCACTCCTGTGAAAATTGTCCGTTAAAGCAGCGATGATTCATTACAGTTCAGAATAAATGAGAAGGTGTATACTTTCATTGACGTATAAAATCAGAAGGACTCACAACTAATGCTAAAACCTCTCTTTTCTATTATTAAAATCCTCGCATTTCACTGGATTTTGGTTCACATGGGTGGGTTTATACGACGCTTTAGGTTTACTGAAATGTGGAAAACCAAAGAACTGAGAGAAAATGTGATTTGGAGATACATCAGCAATATTCTTTAGTATCACAAAACTTCTACTCGAACTTTTTTATAAATTTTGGATTGGATTTAGGATAAATTTCTCGGAGTTAGGAAGTATTCTGTGTATATACTTATATCCAAAGATTCGGTACTTTGAAAGACGTCTGGGTGTTGCCTGAGAATAAGAAGGATGCTTTTTCATTCAATTCTGGAAATTCATGTTTGGGACTGCAAGAACCTGGTTTCAAAATAATCATAAAATCCTTAAATTTATGAACTTTCGCAAATACTGTGTGTGTATCCTGCGAATTGCATGTTAGGGAACCATGGCTTACAGCTCCATGAAGTTCCCATCTGTTTCCAGCTTGACAAACAAGTGGTCCACCGCTGTCGCCATGACACCCAGATTGTCGTGTTCTACCACCATTCCCTCCGCAAATCATTGCATCTGTTATTGGGACTTTAATGACTTTGCTATTGAATCGATAAAAAACATCTTTTGATACCACCGTTAAATCAGTTTGCTGAAGGACTTTAGTCATTGAACCTGGATGACTTGTTTTACCCCATCCTGTGTAAAATCGTGCACATTTTCAACCCAGATTGTATTTTGACACGTTAATTATTTGCTTAACTACAAATCCCTGAGGGAAAATTCTCATCAAAATAGCACCTCCGATTTTGGTCTGTTTTTCAGAGAAATTACAATAGCTGTTATTCATCGGAGATCATCGATATTTATCAGGGAATCATCGATATTTGGCCTCACTGACCAAAAAATATTTGACATGGCTTACAACGCAAAATTGACTTGTTAAAATTATCTGTATGTTTAGACATTGAAAGAAACTTAACGCACAAATTCAAAAAGTTATCACTATTCAACCCTCCACGATATAAATTGGGAAAACTTAAAAATTTGGTTGTAAAAGGAAAAACGGCACTGTAAGTTGTGAAGACAGCTTTTAAAAATGCTATGACTTAGATGATTTAATTTAAGTCTGATAGATAACTGAAATCTTTAATGTAACAGACAATCCGTTTCATGCAAATTTCTTAATAAGGTACCTTGTGACCAATCGACCAATCAAAAAGTTGGATTTTAATTGCTAAGTTGCGGAACCTGACAGACCGAATTAAAGTGGTCAGCAGAAGTTCTTGAGGGTTTTCCACTCGTGTTCCGTATTATACACGATTGCGTGATCTTTGTAATGAAAACGCAAATAGGAACATTTTGGCTTACATATAACGGAACAAAGTTGCCCTTACGCATAAAGTGTAATTTAGTAGAATACAGAACAACGTAGACCGTTTAGGATAGTTAATATCGGTCTTGCAAGGACTTTTCATTCATATTAAAACGCACGCATTTCAAATAATCTCTAAAGGACCCAAGGGAACCTCAGAAAATGTTCCTTATGTCACAAAAGGACCTTCTGAAATAGGAACACGTGCAAGTGATATAAAGTTTATACTTCAGTGCTTCTCAAATTTGCTCACACAAAGGAACAAAAAAACGTGAAACGTTATATAATAATGAATTTAAGCAGCATACAGTGGATGGAAATTATAAATTGTATCGTAGCTGCTCTTCAGGAGAGTAAGTTGAGAAGTGATAGAAACCATGATTCGAATGTTTATTGATCTATGAAGCCGGCCTTATCAATTATCACGTTATCAACTCGTTTGATTGTCAGGTGTGCAATTCTTAACTTGCAGATTGATAGCAATGTTTCTGCTAAAACATTCAAATACGATCTTAATGGACAGAATCATCAAAAGTTCACGGTGGCGAAGTGCATTTCCATTGTATATACACACTAGTGTACATTATTATGCCTTTGCATAAAAATTTACTCCTCCACGGGGCTTCTCGCCAAATTTTCTTTTAAATAAAACAAGAGGCCAAATTACCCAAGATTTCAGTAAAACAAGAAATTGGAACAAAACCCAGTCCATCTAACATAGTAATCGGAAAACTTCACGCGGTTTTTAATTTTATTAATTGGTACTGGAATCCTTTCGACTTCCAAGTAGCAATTCTTCACAAATGTTATTGGTCTATTAACTGTAAAGGGAGGATTCCCAAGAGTATTTTGCAATGTGTTATGGTAGTTCTACGACATATGCAAAGATCATGCGAAGAAGAAGAGTAGAATTTAGTGGAAGACGGATATTACGCAGAAATCCTTTTTCGTTTTCTGTACAACTTGAAATCACCTTCACATAAAATGAAAAGTTTGGGTTACAACGGAAATCTTTTCGCATATGTCTTACATTTGGAAAATATGGTAGCAAGTAGTCATAAATTCGTTCACAGTTTCATTCATCCACTGATCTTGCTTAAAAACTACGAAATAACAAGAAACTCTTCTAGAGAATGGGCACCGTCAGAACTAACAGTCCTATAGTCCTATTATGAGAGTTTGACAACACCACATTTCGACAACACTTCATCCACTCCTGTGAAAATTGTCCGTTAAAGCAGCGATGATTCACTACAGTTCAGAATAAATGAGAAGGTGTATACTTTCATTGACGTATAAAATCAGAAGGACTCACAACTAATGCTAAAACCTCTCTTTTCTATTATTAAAATCCTCGCATTTCACTGGATTTTGGTTCACATGGGTGGGTTTATACGACGCTTTAGGTTTACTGAAATGTGGAAAACCAAAGAACTGAGAAAAAATGCGATTTGGAGATACATCAGCAATATTCTTTAGTATCACAAAACTTCTACTCGACCTTTTTTATAAATGTTGCATTGGAATTAGGATAAATTTCTCGGAGTTAGGAAGTATTCTGTGTATATACTTATATCCAAAGATTCGGTACTTTGAAAGACGTCTGGGTGTTGCCTGAGAATAAGAAGGATGCTTTTTCATTCAATTCTGGAAATTCATGTTTGAGACTGCAAGAACCTGGTTTCAAAATAATCATAAAATCCTTAAATTCATTTCTGGTTGGTAGTTACGATCATGGAAGCCATGAAAGCCATAGAAGATCACGGAAACATGTGTTTTTAACAGCACTTGAGAGAGTCTCAAAACTGGTTTTCTCAAAATAATAAACCTAGGCGAGGTTTGATATTGGTAGCTTCGTCTTTATCATCAGAACAATATCGTATCGAAATAACGCAGGATTGTGGCACTTTTATTACACAGTGAGTTTCATGTGAAACCGAAGACGTAACTATTATGATACAAATTTTCTATTTTACAATAATACCGTTACTATCAACGCAAAGTATAGCATGCATGTGCCCTGCTTATTTTATTTGGAACTAAAGGGGCTTCACTTTTCTCATCTACCAAACCTACTAAATCAAACTTGTTGTTAGGGCGGGTTGTAAGGGTAGGTGGGCAAGCCCCCAAGAATAGCAATAGAAAAATGAAATTAACATTGTAGCCAAAACACATAAAAAACATTTGGACTTTCATGTATTCTGTTCATGAATTCACATGTATTTCATATTAGACTCTATCCAAGATCTGAAATAATGAACTTTCGCAAATACTGTGTATGTATCCTGCGAATTGCATCGTGGGGAACCATGGCTTACAGCTCCATGAAGTTCCCATCTGTTTCCAACTTGACAAACAAATGGTCCACCGCTGTCGCCATGACACCCAGATTGTCGTGTTCTACCACCATTCCCTCCGCAAATCATTGCATCTGTTATTGGGACTTTAATGACTTTGCTATTGAATCGATAACAAACATCTTTTGATACTACCGGCAAATCAGTTTGCCGAAGGACTTTAGTCATTGAACCTGGATGACTTGTTTTACCCCATCCTGTGTAAAATCGTGCACATTTTCAACCCAAATTGTATTTTGACATGTTAATTATTTGCTTAACTACAAATCCCTGAGGGAAAATTCTCATCAAAATAGCACCTCAGATTTTGGTCTGTTTTTCAGAGAAATTACAATAGCTGTTATTCATCGGGGATCATCGATATTTATCAGGGAATCATCGATATTTGGCCTCACTGACCAAAAAATATTTAACATGGCTTATAACGCAAAATTGACTTGTTAAAATTATCTGTATGTTTAGACATTGAAAGAAACTTAACGCACAAATTCAAAAAGTTATCAGTATTCTTCTGCAACCCTCCACGGAATAAATTGGGAAAACTTAAAAATTTGGTTGTAAAAGGGAAAACGGCACTGTAAGTTGTGAAGATAGCTTTTAAAAATGCTATGACTTAGATGATTTAATTTAAGTCTGATAGATAACTGAAATTTTTAATGTAACAGACAATTCGATGGCAGGAATTTGGTTAACTTTGCAAACAGCTCACACATAACATCACCGACCTAATACTGTCTTAAGAACATAAATGAACATACCCGTTATGTAACAGCTTGTCCCTACAGGAACATCGGCACTCGGCAAGCAAACTGGTTTCACGTATCTATTAACAGTGATTGGCTTTGCTAATTTCATCATGGCAATATCGTTATTTAAATTCTTAGGATCCCAGTTCGGGTGTACGATAATACGCGTTACTTGGATGTCTTCTTCTGATCCTTCAGGTATATCTATATTATGCTCGCCAACTCTATAAAAAGGTTCAAAAATCGATGAGTTTCATTTTCATTCATTGCTTGGTTCAAACCGTTCCCTTCTTAGAAGAGATCATCGTCAATTAGAAAGCCTGTGTACTGACCTTATCAAGAAATTTCTGGGACCCTTATTATGGACACAATGTGCTGCAGTGACAATCCAGTTTGAGGACACAATCGAACCACCACACATTGGTCGCCCATATAATTTCAACAAGACCTGCCATGGCCAGGCGCCACGTTTAGCTGTAGTTCCGGCGATTACTCTGCCACTCTGGACATCAGGTATACCACAGTCTGCAAAAAAAATAAATGGTTACAGATTCGCGTTTTTCGATGATAGAAAGAGTCTCGGATTTTGTTATTTCTTTTACTTACTGCCTTTTCAAGTCTGATAAAATGCCTCATTAAACAAAAATATTATCCGTGTGAAATGTGCGGCGATGGTGTGGTGGTTAGTACCTTTGAGTGCGACCGCAGTTGCAAGTCGGCGGGCGGAAGAACCAACAGTTACGGATGAAAACCCAAGGACTAAAAACTCCCGTTACTTACCAAATGGAAGGAAATGAGAAAGATGATAGTTCTTACTTCCCGATGGTTTATACGTGGATGGTGGAAATTGTGTTGGCGGGTTGGTAGGAATTGTCGCTAAATTATAAAGAAATGCTACAGTTGTTAAATACAGTATAACTAAAAGGTATGATAGATAAACTTCCCTGATAATTGACGCTTAATAAACTGAGTGACAAGTAGCTGATTTGTTTGTGTCATACCAATTTCAGCATTGTTTATATAACGTTATATAACATCACGTTATATAAACAAGGTTTTTAGAAAGAATTAGCAGTCTGAAAGTGAGTGAGTACAAGTGAGTACAAGTTGAGAGCATAAACAGTGAACAAGTTTTTATAAGTAAGCAACATTTACTTACTACAAAAACCGCAAGTGTGTCGGCAGTTCAAGAAAGCCCAATTTGGAGACCTATAGCATTCCACTCTGTGCCATGTACAAAAGGGTATTTTATCGCGACATCCTATCAAAATGAAGATGGGAAAATGTATGAGAATTGAGAAGTGCTTTAACCCGCTATCGCAACGTTATCGAGCTTCTTCTTTATGGTTGAACGTCTTCTTATTGCTTATGCTTACCATTACACATGCCGCAAGTTCTTTTACATTTCGTGTGTACGGAAGGCTGGTTGCATCTCGAAGACTTAAAGTAGCAGGAAAGATAATCTTCATCCATGCATTCTAAATTTCAGAAAGAATGGCCGTGTTAGACATTTTTATTACTAAGACTTAAAGATAAATCAAGTTATTCGCAGTAAACGTACGTGTCTTTATTTCTACCACAACAGCAAGAAGAAGAATGAGCAAAAGTTTTGTCATATCCAATGAGTCTTCCAAGCACACAACAGTGTTTCGAAATGCCAAGTAAAAGGCGAAGGGCTAAGTAGAACATTTTCTTATTTTAAGTACGCTGTCCATGTTTGTTCAGGTCCTGTAAATATCTTTTCAGCTGTTGTGACGTACAGCCCACCAAGTTGGACAAGTAAATGTCAGTTGTTTGAATGAATAGACGTGTCTGAAATGTGTACAAACCTTGTTCCCATGGCACTTTGTCATTTTCATATGCTTGATGTTGAAACAGTTCTGACACAGGCGAGTCTATTCAGACACGTTGCAGACTGAATGGTTGTAAGAGATCTGAGGACAAAGCATGCACACTGCATTGTTGATTCACCTGAAAGAAAGTAAATATGATCGATGCGGAGGCATCTTTTATCGTTTTATTCACATTTTACGAATGTGTGTTTTAGACGCTCTCTCATTGTTATTTTCATACGAATTACTTTATTATCCTGTATAACTGGAAATGAATAACAGAGAATAAATTATCGCTGATCTCTATCCTGTTGATCAATCCTGCTCCCAAGACCATAATAAAAAAACATATTCAAAGATTCTGGGATAGCCAGGAATAGCTTATAGAAACCATGCAAAAAGCGACATTATATGAAGATGGCCGTAAAGAAACTAACGGTAGAAACCATGTATAAAGTTATATTGCTCAAGGTTCGCCAGAACTCCAATGAACAATCAAAGCAGATTTTTAAAAGATGTTTTCGTTTTAATATAATCGCTTTTCTAAAAAAATCGCTACTTATGTATTTAAATTAATGTTTTGGCACGTAGCGATAAAACAGAATTAAGAATTAAAGAAAACTAACAAATGTGAAGATGGTGAAGTGTGCATAAAATGTTTCTAAATAATGTTAAGAAATGATTTCATCGCTATATTTGGATGTTTTCGTTGCGCGCCATCAAAGTATGAAGTATGAAGTCAAGGATTTAAACACATACGATATGAAAAAATTTTCCTTGCTTAGGATCGAAATTTTTCAGTTTCATTGTGCACCCAGTGGGCAAAACCCACACAGTCACTGCAATAAAGAGCATTATTGTTGAAATAGCATGTATATTACTGTAGAAAAATACTCCTTCGCAGTGACATTTTTGTCCACTGGAGTAGTAGGCGAGAGTAATTTCACCCACACCCTCGATGTTCATAATTTTATCGAGAATTTACTATATTTTTAACGGTGAAAATAAGGGGGGATTTCCCCATGACATTATTAACGCGTTTCACGTTAATAAGTGTTATCATGAAATTTCGATTAGTATAGAGGTTTGGTGTGTATCCCATCATCAGCTACGATTCTTTTGTCATAATAAGCGCTGAGCACACACAAGCACATCCTACTAACCATTTTCGTTTATGGATTTTTTCAGGTTTTGAAGTTCTACCATCAAACTTTTTTGAAATTGATTTTGGGTTTCAGTCTCCATCTTTCTATCTGTAGAACTGAGTCTTTCTAAGGCTTTGTAATATGTTCCCTGCAAAACCTGGAATTCTTTGTAATTGATCCTCCCATCATTCAATGCCTGTGAGATACTTGTTTCGAAGACAGAAATTGAGGATGTAACAATATCATATAATTTTATCACTTTTTCTACTTTCTTTTGATATCTTTTGATGACAGCTGTGGTAAGTCCGGTACAGATAGAGCCGGCTAAGGCTACACCACCTAATCCTGCAGAAATAGGTATTCCGATAATAGTAGCCCCTGTTGCAATTGAACCGATGCCAGAGCCAATGGTTATAGCGCTTGAGCTAGCATTTAGTAGCATCGATCGTTCTATCGCCTTGTTATATCTCTTGAGCTTGATGCTAAACTTGTTCTTAAGTTTTATCAACTCTTCAAATTCTGAATTTATTACGCTTGCGTTAAATTTTTCCTGCTCATTCAAATCCTCAGGAGCAGTGGGTAGTTTTGGATAAATTTTAAAACTCATATTTAGAGGGATGTTATAACATAATTAATAATAAATTATCCTCTAAATAAATAAAATGGCGGACATTGACATTGACCCCTTTGGAGAACATGGGATGACGACAGATGAAACAACCGATGAGACGTTTCCTCTCATACCAACTTCAGGTGATCGTACGGGTGTACAGATACATACATCAGGTGAACGAGAAACATCATTTGGAGATCTCAGTCAGAAAACTAGAGTTTTAAGCAGTTATGTTGATGATCTATACCGAAGATTATCAGAAAGGCTCCAGCAATACCCTAAATCACGTACCGATCTGTTTGAATTCAGAGATAGTGAATTATACTACAAAGACAGAAGCAAACCATTGACGAGCAAAAAAATACTAAGGGCTACCGGTGTTATAGCTGGAATATTGGGTAAGGAGGGGTTACGTGATTTAGGGTTTGATATACCTATTGGCAAAATAACAGCACGACAAGCAGTTATGTTAAACAAAATACAAGAAGAACTCCCTTCATCATCTAAAATCACAAAATCGAGTGAT
This sequence comes from Turritopsis dohrnii, assembly GCA_027922465.2. Classification (NCBI taxonomy): domain Eukaryota; kingdom Metazoa; phylum Cnidaria; class Hydrozoa; order Anthoathecata; family Oceaniidae; genus Turritopsis; species Turritopsis dohrnii. The sequence goes on from BQMF02000170.1 coordinate 654,815, forward strand.
GTAGAGCTTGAGGAGATTACGGGGAACATTGCAAACAGTACAGAAGATCTAATCTCAATGCTTAGACAACAATCGGTCGATCATGAAACAACTCAGACCGGTGATCTATTTGAATATCCTGTGCGGGAGTTGTTAGGATTGGATAAGGCGCTGAGAAACATACGAGGAGGTCTTCAGGAAGAGGTCGCGAAAAAGGTTCGAATAGAACAGCGTATCGATCGAGAGAAAAACAAGTTGGAAGAGATGGAAAATGATGCGACATACACGGACGAACAACGAAAAGAGGTTGAAAAGAGAATGGAGGGATTACGTGAAGAGTTGAAAGCTAGGAAAGAGAACATTAATATTCTCAAAGGCAAACTAAACGATCAAGTTACGAGCATCAAAGAAACCATTGCTAAAGTCCTCGACAAAGATACCACATTAGGAGAAAGGATACGAACACTATTCCGCGAACAAGGTATAACAATCGTTAGCATTCTGACGGCGTTTGGTATGGCTATCGGTGTTCTTGTGGAAGCTTTGTTACCATCTGGAGGTGGAAGCTCAGTAAGTCAACCACAAAATCATGGTGATAAAAAGGACGGTGGAAAGGAATGGATAAAAAATAAACTAAAAGCGTTAGCATCACTTCTAGGTAGATTGGCGTCTAAAGCGGCAGAGGCTTTACCGGGAATAATTAGGTCTATCGTATCGTGGATACTCACTAGAGCAAAAGAAGTTGTAGGTTGGTTGAGTCAAAATTTATGGGCTCTGATTGTAGGGGTTGGATGGATGATCTATACGTACCTCGTGACTAGACGGTAACCATCTGAGTGTGTATATATGTTACACGTATCGTGTAACATAATTTTTGTACTCAAATTGAATATACATTTTATCTTTCAAAATACCACACAATTCCACCAATTCCGATCATACTCAGGGCTATAAAAGCCAACTCTCTTTCGTGTTGATCATCACTCGGTGTATAAAAGTCGCTCAATACAGGCTGTCGTGGTAGCGGTTCGAGATGATTAGGAAACACCCTATTGTACTCTCTCATCGCATCGTTTAGTTCTACGAATTTAGTCTCAGCCTTCTTTTCGAGCATGAGGTGTTTATTAATGAAATCGATCCTTTCTTGTCGTTTTTGCTGCCATTCGATCTGTGCTTTTTGTAATTTTTCTATGGCCAGATCATGACGTTTTCTTTCCCTATCAATTCTGTCTTTGGATAAACTTGAAAACAGATAGCTCGATCCTGTGAAAGCTAGCGCATTTGCTAAAGCTCCACCTAACATCATTGCGATTGAAGCCATATTTAGATATTGATATTTTCAGGTAAAATCTTTTGTTTGATTAAGTAGTCCTTTGTCACTTCACTAGCAGCAACAATGGCAACTAGTTTTCCCGTATCTTCCAAGTCGAACTTTTGAATAGAGGGTGGTGTAATTTTTAACACCTTTTTTCCTAGCATAGAGTAGCCGATAGCGAAAACGCAGACGACTGATGCATGATATAAATCGTTGATGATACTTTTCTTGTCCATGTTTGTTATATATATACATTTTTTCTTTTTATTCCATTTCATGTTTATTGATTGGTATTTTAGATTTTTGTGGAAGAAGAAGATCTTCGAGCTGTGTGGGTGGTGGCCCACTTGGTCTTTTTTTATACATAAAATAAGCAATTCCACCAACTAAACCGAGAGCTATTATTCCACCCAAAACATAGTTATCCATAGATGACTGTTTAGTCGGTGTTGTCTCATTTCTATTCGATGTTGGTGTTACGGTAGCATTTTTCAATTCTTCTCGTTTTTTACGGTTGTATTCCGCCAACTTCTTACCCGCTTCAACCTTTTTTGGGTTCTTCGTTGTCAATTGAATAGGAGTCTGTTCTTCTGACATTTTTATTATCTGCTATATTTATATTATCATCGGATTTTTTTAAATTTATTTCATTGATATAATGCCTCCCACTAATAAGTCCACCACTCAGTGGTGCTAATAATGAGCCGAATTTATAATATAAGTCACACGTGAATCTTTGAAGGGCAGAATTTAAGAAGGGGTCATTTTCCAGGTCATTGCTCAACGCTTCTTGATTGTTTATTCCGAACATTGTACAAAACCCCATCGAATAAATGCGTATGAGTGATTTCCCTAAGGATTTTACCATTTGACCTGATAGTTTAGCCTCGTAGATACTAAAAAGTTTTTCTACCTCCTCATCTTTGAGTTTGTTAATTTGCTCTTCCGTGTACATTTTCCCTAAGTATAGCTTGCTTCTCCCGGTTAAGACACACTCGAGCAGTTTTTGCCTTTTACCATCTGAAGGTGGTGGAGGGGATTCACCTGGAATATCGTAGCTGATTAAATTACCGATCGCTGTTTCCGCCATTTTTATTAGAGAGAGGTATTTTTTTAACACAAAATAAAAGTAAAATAGCAAGATCACCAATATACTTAATAACACGAAGTTGACATATTCTATCATTTTGTTGTGTTTGTTATAATTTTCTTATACTCTCTTATAAGTTTGTTGAAATTTGCTGTATAAGAGTTTGCTATCTTCTTATAAGTTTGTTGAAATTTGCTGTATAAGAGTTTGCTATCTTCTTATAAGTTTGTTGAAATTTGCTGTATAAGTTTGTTACAAGAGTTATGTAACAAATAACATCAACCTGCTCAGCAAATCGCATACGTTCTTGGGTGTTCCATCCTCATGACTAGGCATGTGTGTTTCCCCGCATTTAACTTTTCATTGACCTCTTTCAAATTTTCTTTCAATTCAATGATATAATTCTCTTTATGAATAGTGGTTAGATCGTTTCTATCTTTTGGATACCACACATATAACATTTTAGCTTGCCGTCGTAAATTTTTAGGTATAGCCGTGTATGATTGTGTAAGTAACCATAGCGAATGGTTTCGATGGCGACCACTAATTGCCAACTCGAGCAAAGGCTGTCTCTTTTTGTCCAATTCCTCATCAGCGATTATGTCGTCAATGAGGAATAAGGTTTTATATCCAGCACAAAAGAGGGTCATTTCCTTAATCCATTCATACAAGCGACCTTGCGGCTCAATTAAAATCACATATCTGTCATTCCAGAACCACTTCCGATCTCTGTATGTTTGATTCCACCTCAAAGTTGGACATATAATCACGATGTAATCAAAGTGATTGAGATATTCAATTTCTAATAATTTTACAGCACGATCCGTTTTACCGCACGATGTTGGTCCAACGAATAATGCTGTGTGAGGCTCTTTCATGTAAAGTGTATCCATTTTACTAATATAATGCAGACATAAATTCTCCGTTTTGAATATTTAATTGAGCGTCCATTATTAGATATATATATGCGTTTAAGCTTCCTGCAGTTTCAGCGGTCTTTTCAATCTGTAAAGTGATGCCTTCACTCGCATTTTCAATCCTTCGACCGGTCCCATGCAAGGCATTCTCATCAATTGTTCTGAAATCTAACCATAGAGCATACTTGTTTGTTAAGTAATCAGAGACTTTTACATCATGTAATCCCAAGCGCTTTCGGTTTTCGCCGACGCTATTATCTTTTGGTTTTCCTTCAGCAAAATACTTGCAAATCTCATTGTATTGTTCAAACGGCTGCATCCCTTGAGCAAAAAGTTGGTTAGGCTTGCCCTCAACGATGACAGATACCTTTTTGATCTTTGGATTGTAGAATTTACCGGTATCTCGTTTGTAGGATTCTTCTTCTTCAAACAGAACTAAGATACCCTTCAAAGATTTGGCAGGTGTGTTGAATGACCAATTCCACGTTGTGTCTGACTTGTTTACTCTAATTTGTCTGTGCCGCAAAATCCTATCATAGAGCAAAGCCATGTTTTGATATTCAGAAGCGATTTGTCTAGCCAACGTGGGTTGTGTCACAAGCTCATATTCAAGTGAGATGTTAGATATTTTGTATTTACCATCTGGGTTTTTTGCGGCAGAAGTTGGAGGGTCAGAATAGATAACTCGGTTATAGTCGTTAAATGTGATCTCGTAGCAAAGCCTATTCCCTAAACCCGCTTGATAATATGGAATAGTACTATCTAGCATCTCAAAGTCGAGTGGAATGACAAACTTGTTTTTATAGGTGTCAGCAATGGCTTTGTCCGCTTCAACAGGGGTGGTGGGTTTATCGGAAGCACCAATCCTCAATTTCATACAATTTTCTGTACACCCATCATCGATGATGATACCCTGTCTTATCGCGTTTCTCTTTTCAAACTTGGTTAACCATAAATCTCTGTAACACCCAAAAAGATCAAAGTCATCGATGCTCAATATCTCGTTACCTTCGAACTTGACAGCCAACTTTTTAACGATAGCTCTCCCAATGTTACTGACCAATGTTCTTTTTGAGTCAGCTTTCGACTCGAGTTCAATATCAAAACTTAGATTAGCTGTTCCTGGAATAATAACATCATCGCTTCCTAAATTTGGAAACCTAACCAATAATAACTGATTTCGATCGATCTCACTCGGATTGTGTGTGACAATTACTTTTTGACGAGAGCCTTTTACACCGCGGGCAGTTCTAAGTGAACGTTCTGGATTTAACCTCTTTCCATACTCCATTATTAATTATGATATATATATAATTATTACTTTTTATCTCGGTTTAGCGGATGTGCAAAACAATGGTTCTTCCCAGGTCTTCTTTTAGCATATTGCCATGCTGATCTGTGAGTTTCAACGTGAGAGACTGAAATACACCATTTTTTAATTTTTTGTACTGAGGGTTTTTAGGCTCAACATGTGTGAAGTCGCTATGTTCAGCCATGTGATAGGTTAGTAAAATATCACTTAGCTTTCCATTCTCAAGATTTTGAGTGTTGTCAAGTTCAGAGAGATGCAAATTAATTTTGGTTACGTTAGCGAGCTTATTTGTTTTGATTACTTGAGGGTTTTTGCCTAATGAGGTAAGTTCTACATCACCTGCTAAAAAGGTACCTGCTAAAAAGGCATTCAATTCCCTGCTCGTGAATGTTCCTTGAGGTACCAACTTTTTAGCTTTCCTATAACCAAGCATAGTCAGTGTTAGGTCTGTGGTTATTTCATACGTAACATTGTCTGCAAACATATCAACCAATGCAATTTCTTTTGAGCCATCCAAGTTTTGTATGGGGTAAGAAAAATAGATTGTCTTTTCTCCTTTTGTGATATTTACCGTGATATACATTTCTTGTATTAGAGAATAGAGGATTATATTTTTAAATAATGGAGAACATTTTTAAATATGCTCCCAATGCGCTTTATAAGCCAAATGGAGGACAATACCTTCAGATATTGAATTCTAAAGATTTATATAAACAAACAATTATTGTCTCTGAAAATGGTTCTTTTCCTGCGATCTTTCCCAATATTTTTACTAATTATGAAATGGATGAAAATGAAAAACGCATGAAAATTTGGCAGGAACAACCATTTAAATTATGGCAAACCCAACTCAATTTTGTCACTTGGTGTGCTTCAAGTGCTTGTGGGGTCAGTTCTGAACATCTGAAAGAAGGTCGCTCTACTCCTATGATTAGAGCAGTATATCGTTTTCACGTCTATTATCATATTAGACGAATCATTAAGCGTCTGCAGACACCTCTACCTTTTGAAGATAGTTTCAACCAATACGATAATCCTTATAACAAAGAAGAGTTTTTAAAAATCTGTAGTGAATATGGTGTCGATTCTGATCCTAAAAAATACAAAGGGCAATATTTTTACAGCTCGTATCAAAAAAGACGTAGAGACTATCCAACGCCAGGTCTGAGTTATTTCACAGACGACTCCATGACACGATGGATTATAGAAAAATCTAAAGGCTTTACAAAAACAGGTCTTGTAAAAATTTCAGAGAGTGTTAGAGCATATGCTTATCTTGTTCTTAGTTCGCAAGCCTCAGCTCGTTCTTCTATTTTAGGTAATAATTCAAGCTCTTTGACAGCTCAAAGAGTTTTTATGAACAACTTTGAAGACATTGTTAACCGCAGAGTTGATATTCAAGATGACATTAAACGTTATCAAGATACTTTAAATTACGCTTCAAGCAAAGTTGATTATTCTGTTGGACAAGGTATTTACATGTTACCTAGTGACATGAATCTAAACATCAAGTCGGGAGTGTCTGGTTATAATAATAAAATTCTCATATCTAATGACAACTTGAGCCTCGGAAGAAACAAAATGATTAATGTTATGCAAGAGCATCATATTTCACCCAAAGTGATTAGCTCTCCAACAAAAAATAAAAGTTCACAAAAGAAAGTTCAAACAAGAGTGAGTCATAGTGTAAAAGATTCAATCCCATCTCACGAAGAAGAGAAAATAGCTTTGGTTTTAGCGATAACCACGGTGTTTAGTATATGGTATGTATTTCGCTGATCAGCGCATGTAGTTTGCAATTATAGCCGGCATTGTGGATACATGCTAACACTTCTAAGCCCTGGCGTTTGTTGAATTTCGATCGAAATGACGGTAACCTGAATGTCTCTATGGACCAGAGAAACCTGACAGTGATAAATCACCCAGACGCAATGCTAACCATTCCGCGATATATTCAACACAACTGCGGGAAAGTGCGCACTCATGCAAGTTTTACAACCAGAACATGAGAGATCTACAACCGCCGAAGTATATATATACTTCCTCTCAGACGAACTGCGTGGGGTTCGAACACACGACCTTGTTGTTACAAGTAAGCGTTCTTATCCACTAGACTACGCTGATCTGTATGTCATATGTATTGTTAGCTCATTTATGTTATAAAAATGAAACTACTACAAACTGCTTTTTACTACATTTTTATGAGATATTTAATTGTTTACATTTATGAGTAATTTGTGGTTATATAATAATAATTAAAACTGCTTACGTGTTGTTATTTGAGAATTTTATTATGTAATAGAAACTTACCACGTACACACAAAAGAAAACTGATATAAAACATATGATCACAAGTATATATATAGACAATGGAATTCCCAACAGTTGAAACATTCGAACAAATAATCGAACAATCTACAACGATCATAAAGTGGAGGGATCTACCTCAAAACGTGATTTATCATGTTAAATTTGTTTCTACAAAGGCTATGTATGCAGAGGTGCAAGATGGAACGGGAAATTTATATAAGGTGTGGTTGCCTGAAAGACTTTCCATTGAATTAAATGATTATGGTTGGGGTAGTAGAGAAGCCTTTGTCAGACCGAAAGGTCTCAAACAATCTCAAAAGAATCCAGAAAGACAATTCTTTGATTATGACATTATATGGCGCTAGATAAAATCTCGTCGACTCATCTTTACTTGTTTCTAGTAAAGATACTTTTGTACGATTCACCAACCTTGCACATAATCAGGAGGTAGCTCCGTATCTTCAGGTATCAACATCAACTCTTCTTTCACAAAAGATCGTTCAGGTCCATCTTGAAGGTAATACATTACACGGTTACCTGGTTGATCTATCACCTCACTCAATCTATAAGTCTTCTTTGACCATATCCTATCTGTTGCTCTTTTTCGATGGTCGTCGTGCTCTTCACCCGGTTGCAATAGATATCTATACAAACCATCTTGAGGTAATTTTTCTTCGGGTGGATAGCTCTCTCGTTTAGCGAGAATTACCTCTTTCAATTTGATGGCATCTTTCGGTTTCATATCGATCATCCGAGTCTTCGTGTCGTTTAATCTATCCATAAGTTTATACAAATATTTGACCCACGTAGATGATACCTTTTCCGAATCGTTCAGTTCTTGAGCATCTTGTATTTTGAATAAATTTTCGGCAAGTATCTTGTTCAACGCCTCAACAAAAGCTGTATGGGTATGCTTATATTTAGTAGTTACTCATTTAATTTCGACGTTATTCTTCTCCAGCAGCTTTGTCACATCGGCTTTGAATTCTGAACCGTTATCACATTGAAATACTTTTGGGTAGTTTAAGGGTCCAACTCTATAGATATCTCTTATCATATCGGCAACTTCTTTGGCTTTCTTAGTCTTCAAAGGTCGGGCTACTTTGTAACGTGAAGCAACATCGATACCGGATAAGATGTACTTGTATTTATTACCATACAGCATATCACTAGGCATGTACAATATATCAAATTGATGAATCTCATTCGGTTTAGTCACCTCATAATGTGAACGTTCAACATGTTTCGGTGCGGGTAAATGTACTTGCCACAAAGCTTGTTTTGATAGCCACTTCTTAATTTCCTTCGGTTTGAAGTCGAATCCTCTTAGATTGCGAACAGCCTTTTGTCCTTTCCACAAGTTTTGAGGTTGATAATAAATCTCTTGAAGTTTAGTGTCTGACATTCTTTTATTTATAAACAACGTTTTATTTTAGCTCATTTTGTTAAAAAAATGACACGAGAAAAGTGACTTAAACGTTGTTTATTATCTTTATATAAAGCATAAACATAAACATGACCGACAAAACAGAATCAGATTACAAGTCAATGACTCGTGACGCTTTACGAAAATTATGTGCGTCACGAAAAATAAAATATGCTAACCTAATGAACAAAGCTAAATTACTCGAGGTGCTTGAGAAAAATGATGAGGATCCATCTTATATTCTCGATCCTGATACGAAACAAACGGTTAATAAATACTGTTTAAACTGGATAAAAAATAACAGAGAAAAATATCTCAGCTCTCAAAAACGTTATAACGCTAAGAGAGAGAAGAGAGTTTACAAAAAATAAATAAATTGACCTCGCTTTTGTTACTTAATCAACGAGTAACAAAAATAGAACACAAAGGTTACGAATCTTTTGGATGAAAAATTGGAAAATGATAATTGAAAATTTTAAAAAAGTGATTTAAAAAGATATAATCGTGATATATATATTACAACATGACTACTAGAAAAACTGTTGTTGAATTAAAAGCTCTCGCTAGAGAACGCGGTTTACATGGCTACTCAAAACTCAGAAAAGCTGAGTTGATCGAATTATTAGCAAACCCACCTATCCGACCTGTTCCACCACCAAGACCTGTTCCATTTATTCCTACCCAACAAGATATGGATATCTTTGAACAGCGAGAAATGTCGAAAAATAGACCTGTTGTGAAAAGTAAGTTGGATGAATGGAGAGATTGGTTGGTAAATCATGTACCTAAACCTATTAAGGAGAAAACTAGTAAAGCTTTCAAAACTTTGAAAGATAAGGTTCTCAATCTGTATAAAAAGGTTAGAAAAGAGAGAGATGAGGATGATGTTGTTCGAGAATTAGATCAACGACCACAAATCAACTTGATTGAAACCCATCCAAGAATGAACAGGTATGAGGTTACCGGTAATTTGAATTCAGAACTATCAAATATAATTTTCAATCGAATCAGAGAAGATATCGAAATGCGTTCGAGGATTGTTTATAGTTTTACCGCTAAAATTTATCGAGGAAATGGGGAACTTGTAAAGTATGAAAAGACACTTCCTGGAGAAGGTACTTATACGAGTTTATCCGCAATCGAGGAGTATATCAAACGATGTGAGTTAAGACGATTAGATTTGGACGATGATGGTGTTTGGTCTAAGGCGTATCTGCCAGCGGCCGAGGTTTTCGATAGTCCGGGTGTCTATCAGGGACGTGTCGAATTTACTAGAATTATCATAAAAGTCATACACAGTAATGAACCGCTCCTGGGTTGTGGTCCTCTCCCTGATTGGCTTCGTAAGAAGAAATGTATTCACGCTATTGATGATAAAAAGGACAATCTGTGTGTATGGAGATGTCTTGCTATCTACTTTGGATATTGTGATAATGTGGCAAGACCTGCTGAACGTACTACTACCAAAGCGTTACAACTAGCTCGAGATTTTTATGATGATCAGAACCTAGAAGTTGAGGATGTACGAGCTACAAAACTCGTTGATTTTGAAGGTATTGCCAAAAAGTTTAATGTCAATATCCGTCTATATGAATCGAAAAACCAACAGGTTTGGAAATTGGTGTTTGGTAAAAACCAGTTCAGAAAAAGTTTACCTTGTGTTGACATCGGTCTCTATGACGGTCATTGCTTCTACATAAAAGATCTTGATGGTTTGACACAACACTGGGAATGTGTCGGTTGCGAACAGAGATTTAACAGACACGACAATTATAATAGACACGTAACAGAAAATCTTTGTTCGGGAGGGAAAACCAAGTTGATATGCAAAGGAGAAAAGTTTAAGCATATCATGAACAGTTCCGATAAGGTATTCTATGGAGGTAACACCCAGTTCAGTTATGCCGGTTGTCGATGGATTGAAAAACAATCTGAAATCACAGGCAAACATATCCATCACGCTCTTTGCGGTCATGGGGGTGAGAGATGTGTGAAGATTAATAATCGCGAGATTCTTGTGGATGGATATGAACCTGAAAGTAATACTGTCTATCAATATTATGGTTGTAGATGGCATGGATGTCCTTGTATAAATGGCGATCCGAAAAAATATCGAGCTACACTCGACATGGAGACAAAATTTAGGAGTCTTGGTTGTGATGTTATTTCAGTTTGGGAGTGTGAAAAACCAGAGTTTAGAGCTGTTGAGCTTGAAAAGAAGTTTGTTCCATACCCATACTTTATCGTGTTTGATTTCGAAACGATACTCCATAAACTCGACCAACAAGTTACGAGTGATCTGACTTTTGATACTAAACATATCGCAGTCAGCGTTGCTATTACCGATAACTTTACAAATAAACCCACCTTTCTTGTAAATTCGGATCCGGAAAAGCTCATCAAAGACTTTATTTTAGATTTAGAAAAACGGTGGGAGGGCATCTCGAAATGTGTAAGTGAAAAATATTATTTGCCTCACAAAGATTCGCTTCCATCCCCTGTAGTTATGCGACACGAAGCTTGGTGTAATCAGGTTCCTGTGCTAGGTTTCAATAGCGGTAAATACGATCTCAATATGATCAAGAAGCACTTTGTTAATCATATGACAGAACAGGCCGGTTCAATCTCTGTGGCTAAGAAAGAGAATAGCTATATGTTTTTGACGACCGGTCAGTTCAAATTTTTAGATGTGAAATCTTATCTTGCACCGGGTCTTTCTTTTGACGGTTGGTGTAAAGCAAACAATTGTGAAGAACAAAAACTTGTCTTTCCTTATGAATGGTTGGCCAGTTTTGAGAAACTTTCTCACATAGGCACTGTGAAATATGAAGACTTTTACTCGAGTCTCAAGAAAAAGATTTTAATCACTCCTCAAGAATATGAAGATTTTAAGGTTGAATTTGAGAAACGTGGATGTGTTACCATGCTGGATTGGTTAAAAGAATATAACTTGGCCGATGTTGTACCGTTTGTGGAAGCTTTGGAGAAGACGCGAGAATATTATTATGGAGACGAGATCGATATGTTGAAGGACGCTGTGTCTATTCCTGGAATTTCGATGACTTATGTTTTGAACAAAGCGTTGAAAATGAAAAAGAGAGGAGAGCCCGATTTGTATGCACCGGGACAACCTTGTACGTGTAAATGTTCGAAGGAATGTTATAAACAAGGTTGCAAAGACTGTTCAAAAATACGAAAAGATTGTGAGGCGTGTCCGAAAAACAAAGCTTACGAGTTGTTGAAAACCGGTATGGTTGGTGGTCCGAGTATCGTGTTTTCCAGATATGCCGAAAGAGGTGTGTCAAAGATACGACCTCATAAATATAAAGACGCTAGGGATTGTGAGTCTGTTGTTGGTTTTGATGCGAATAGTTTGTACTTGTTTTGTTCGGGACAGGAGATGCCCTGTGGAAAGGAGAGTTACATTGAGATCGAAAATCCTACAGATCCGGAGTTTTCCGAGGGTGTATGTGACGGTTCTATTTTTGGTTTTTGTCAGGTAGATATTCGCGTTCCGGAAGAGTTAAAAGCTAAATTTGAAGAGTTTTCACCTCTGTTCGTTGTCGATAAAATTCCTGAGAGATTAGTACCCCAACATATGAAAGATTATCAAACAGCTACAAATAGGATGAATGTCAAAGGAACTAAGAAGTTGTTGGGGGTTTGTAAGGCGAAGAAGATTTTGTTATATACACCGTTGTTGAAGTGGTATATAGATCACGGTTTGAAGGTGACTGGCGTATATAAAATTCTGAAATATACAGCGAGCAGGCCTTTCAAATGGTTCCCTAAAGAAGTAACCGATGCGAGACGAGATGGCGATTCGAACCCTGCATTAAAACAACTCGGTGACACTCATAAACTGAAAGGTAATTCGTTCTACGGTAAAATGATTGAAGATCTCGAAAAACATACCAATAATACGTACACAAAATCAGAGGAAAATGTCGATAAGGCGTTCAGAAGCCCTTTCTTTGACGATCTTGAAGTCATTAATGAGACGTTTGAGATCAAAGAGAGAAAACGTCAAGTCAATATAAATCGACCTTATCAATGCGGTATCGCCGTGTACCAATTTGCTAAATTGAGGATGCTTGAGTTTTACTACGACTTTCTCGATAAATATATTGACAGGAGGGATTTTGAATTGATTCAAATGGATACGGATAGTATGTACATGGCTCTTTCGTCTAAGTCGTTGGACGATATCGTTAAACCCGAACTTAAGGATTATTATTTCAAGCAAGGTAAAGCAGAATTTTTGAGTACGAGTAAATACCACGATAGAACACCGGGTTTATTCAAGGCGGAGTTCAATGGTACTCGAATGATTGCGCTCACGAGTAAATGTTATTTTGCGGAAAATCAAGATCTGGGTAAATCAAAGTTTAGTTGTAAGGGAATTTCAAAAAGGCAAAATGAAATGAGTTGGCAGCGATACAAAGAAGCTTTGGATGGTAGTAAGGACATGGCACAAAATACAGGGTTTAGGGTAAGTAATCATAAGATCGTCACGTACACACAAAAGAAACTAGGTCTAAGCGCTTATTATGACAAAAGAATCGTAGCTGATGATGGGATACACACCAAACCTCTATACTAATCGAAATTTCATGATAACACTTATTAACGCGTTTCACGTTAATAATGTCATGGGGAAATCCCCCCTTATTTTCACCGTTAAAAATATAGTAAATTCTCGATAAAATTATGAACATCGAGGGTGTGGGTGAAATTACTCTCGCCTACTACTACTGGGTAAAAGCGGATTTCCAACCACACCATTTGCGCACGCGCGGGTGATTCTATGCTTGGAAAAAAGTTCATGCATGCGTAAAGTACTCAAAAACATTTCAGGTTACATCATTCTCGAATGTTATTGTACTTTTCTCGGAGCAAAATTGCTCTATGAAGAAGACGACCAATCAGATTGCGAGAAACTATAAACAAACAGTTCGAACAGTGTTTGAAATTTCTCAAGATGGTGTCGCGGCAGCGGTATTGTTGAAACAGGTTCAAAAGCAAAATATTACTCTACAGCAACTAGATATTTTATAAGAATCAAGTGAAATAGATGAAAACAACATCAGCAAAATATTTATTGTGAACATCAACAAACAACATCTTCTCTTCCTTGTCAAGAACAGGAGGAAGAGGAACGATAACAGGGCATTGAGTGCGATCTTGAGGTTGTGATAGACCTGATCAGGCAGGAACCTGGTCTATGGAATACACAATGTAGATCATAACAGTGCTCGAAATAAACGTAGTGCTTGAACATAAAAAATGGATTTCCTAATATAGATAGAAAGTTTCAATTTAATTATTACAAACTGAAGGGAGGTGAAAATTTAATGTAACCTTTTTTTTCAGTAGCTATGGAAATTAATCCAACCCTTTTCAGTGGTAAATGTGAACCAATCCAGGAATACAAACCCTTAAAAATGTTTTCTTTTTTTCAGTTGAATTTTGTAAACAACAATGGAACACATAAGAGGGACCATGAAGAGATGTCTTCATGGTCTCTCCAAAGAATCAATGTCTGGAGCAGCTTATCGCACATTACCAAAATGTATATATTCTGATAACATGCAGTTCCTGACAGAAACAAACAAACAAACAAACAAACAAACAAACAAACAAACATACAAACAAACAAACATACAAACAAACAAACATACAAACAAACAAACAAACAAACAAACAAACAAACAAACAAACAAACAAACATACAAACAAACAAACAAACAAATAAACAAACTAACATACAAAATATATTTCATTAATGTCAACATAGAAATACATCTTCACAAAATTGACTTCTTTAATTTGCTTTACAGAATCTCTCTAGAAGGACTAAAAAAAGGCATGGTGGCGCATGTTATCTTTATAACTTCTATACAAATGTATTTGCATGTTTCTATAATTTTACATACTTATTGTATTGTTATTGCATTTAAAATTATTCTAGCCAGGCAAACCTATGCTTGCTTTTCTAAGTTTTGATCGTTTTTCTAGGCCGAAAGTTCTAAATGTACCAGCACACCGGCTAGCCTGGATCTGCATTAGATGAAAAATAAACACATTCAACCTTGTCTAGACTGATAAATTAATCATGTTACATCCTTTTTTAACAGTTTTAAATAAAATGAAATAATAAAAACAAGATGCCTTTACGGGCAGAAAGATTTCGGCAAAATCAGCTGAAGTATGAAAAATGGAAGACTAACAATAACATTCTTGAAACTTGAATGATTTTGAATGATTGAACAATACAATACAACATCGAGTGCTGCTCAGTGTAACACACAAAGTAAAATGAGTTTTGTTATTGAAAAAGTAAAAGTAAAATGTGTTCAAGCAGCTGGCCAAAAGTGTGCTACCATTGAAAATTTTCATGAATAAGTGATTGGAAGTTATATGTTGACTCTTTTGAATGTTTGAACGAGAGCGAAAAATGTAAAAAGTACTCTTATATATAATTACATAAAAAATACACAAATTACATACTAGCATGTAGCTTTAGCTAAAACTGCCCCCGCGCTCAAGCATTCCAATTTATACAGACAGCAAGCTATACATTAACAGCGGAAACGAAAACAAGTTTTTGGCCGAAAAAAAGATGTTTGGGTTGATTTGGGACCTGATATGAAGCAAAGTTATATGCTTAAATATTTCGACAAAATCAGTTTTTGGCATTTCAAAACCAACTTGCAATATGCAAACCAAATAGATCTACACTTAAACAGATGAAAATATGCACAAAACTTTGTTACTTTTTGTTATCTCTTAGGTCTAAGTTACACTGATGCCAATATACCTTTCAAAAAGTGTAAATAAGGCTTAACAAGTAATATTAGAAAGTATTTGCTACAAACAAGAGAAATGTGTGAATTGAAACCATGGATACATATTTTATAATTTTTATAATTAAAATAAGATTTGTTAAAAACATTCTGTAAGAGCAAAAAAAAAAAAAAAAAAAAAAAATAAAGCGAAAAATCCATTGCGTTTCAAACTTTGATTTAAAACAAAAAATAGCCAAAGTTTACATAAAAAAGACCAAGAAAAAAATATATAGGTTTTATTGATCATGACCACACTAGGTTTGGAAGACAGTCAAAGAAGAAAAACACAAAGAACGACAATTTGTAATATGGCTTTCTTGTATACACAGAAATCCAATTAAAATCTTTTGAAGGCAAGATCCGCCAAAAATCAGTGCATTAAACAAACTTATTGAAAGAAAAATTTACAGTTAAAATATATAGCTACAAAAATAAAATGCATGATTGGCAAAATATCAGATTTCAAGCTGTGCTTCAAAATCCTTGTCGTTCACTTCACTAAAACAACACAAAAGTAACACGAAAAATGTCTAAGCAATTTTAGCATACGATCTTCCTAAATAACATAGTATAATATAATAATAAGTTAGGAAAGAGAAAAACATTCTGTCTCCCACTTACAGTACCATGCTCTGAAACGGGAAAAGAGCAAAGTCAGCTAATAATTGTATTCCACCGTGTAACGTCAACACGAAAGTTGGAGGATGAAGATCATCTTGATGATGAAGAACAAAATCGGAAACTGACATTCGCCTATCTCGTGAAACTACTATACTTCCTCGCTCGCTTACGCTCGCTGCGGGGACAATAAAAGAAAAGTGTGACATAACAATCAACCCAACATGACCTAATTTAATCTAACAAAATAGAAGAAAGTTTATAAAAATACTTTAAGAAATTCGAAAAAAAGGTTGAATGATCTTTACAGCATAACATCATGTACATTTGTGATTACATGCACCCCATCCAAGGTGTTCCGAAAGTATAATTGACACTATGTAAAACTTGATATGATATGTACTTCCAATCTTCTTAATTACATACAAACAGAATTCCCAATGTTGCAAATACAAAAAGTAATCAAAGGTCTTGATCATTAAAAGTATATGCTCTATGAATTTATACCAAAAATTTTGTAGTGTTACTAATTGTATAAAGTATTTTGAATTTATACACAGAACATTTCAATTTGCTATCGTGATTAGAAAGATCATTTGTAATTAGGCGCATTGGCAGTATAATATAGCTAGAAAATCATCAATCAAGAGTGGTGCAGAGTAGACAACCACTTAATGTTGGAGCTAAGGAGGAAACAGAGCTGAGCTGTACGAATCCAGAGCTTAAAAAGTACGCAGTCCAAACAGGAAACAAACAAAAATCTTTTGTATCTAGAAAGGCTTAAACATTGACACATTTTCCCTAATACAAACACATAGCTTTTTGACTTTGTGCAACTTTTTACTTAAAAAAGAATGATCACACTGCAGAAGAATTATTATATTATATATTATAAGTGTACGTCCTCCTCAGAGCTTCATGAAAGCTTAATTGACACTACAAAAACTTTATTGACACTAAAAAACTTTAAACTATATATTCCACCATTAAATCTATTTACATCCGAAAGAAAATACTTACTTTATTTTGGAGGCACAGAAAAATGTAAAGTGTATATATTGATCATTTCTGATTTCAAAGTGATAACGTACGTAAATCATATACATACTTCAAACATTAAACAATTGCTATCAATCTTCCTAATTAAGAATGGAATTTCTAAATCGCAAACAAAAAAGTAAACAATGAAAAATACATGATCCAAATATATATACATATATAACTGAAAGTTGAAATTTTTTTTAAAGGATGTGAAGTGTTTCGAATTATTTATTAAAATTAGGAAGACTGTTCATAATTAGAGACATTAGTTACCTAAAAACTACTGATCACCAACAAAAAACAATACTGCATTTCAAAGCATTATACAAAGCAAATAAGCTTAAAATAGCTAGAGTGAAACATTAAAGAAAAAGTGATGCTGAGTAGGCAGACATTTGGAGCTGAGGTGGAACTTAAGCTGAGCTGTACGTATCCAGAGCTTAAAAAGCAATACAGCCCACACATGAAACAAACAATGATCTTTTTTTAGAAAAAATCCCAGACATTTAATCTCAAAAACAAAAAAAAGCATATATACCTAATCGGACAAAAGTGACTAAAGTTTTTGGAAGTGACTAAAATTTTGTCCGACTAATTATTATGTCCGACTAAATACTTGGTATAAATCATTTCAGAATTCTTCTTCTTATCGGTTTCCATTCCAAACCATGTCTTCTATAAAGGAAAATTGACCGATCATTCCGAACAGGCTAAACTAACCAAGAAAAGAAAAATCTGCCAAAGCATCTCCAGAAATCCTGTTTGCGAAAGTTCTGAAAGCTGACAGATTGATTTCAAATGCAAAGAAGGACGATCTTGAAACTATGTTTGCCTATATTCCTCCTGTTGATGTTGCTTTTATAAGACCCTATTAAAGTGAAAAAAGATAACTTTGGTACCATTTTATGCAATTTACATTTTTAAACCGCATATTCATAGATTATGTTACATTTTTTAGGCTTAAGGTTAGCTATTTTGTCAATTGCTTTTTGACTGAGTCCTTTGTATGTCCTCATGGGACATATTATTACTTACATGACCTAATTTTTGTGATTTTATTTAAACTGCAGAATTTTAATGCACTTTTAAGACTTTATCAGCATCTTATGTTCTTATACAGCCGCCATTTTAAAATTACAATAAAACAAACGATCTCTACTTTTTACAAGATAGTCTAATAACGGTTTTAGGCCAAATCAACAACCTCGTATCACCCGTATTTGCATGGCTTTTGAAGACATGATAATTTTACCGGGTGATAACGAATAAGGAGATAAAAGAAGATAAGACTGCCCATTTGAAGGGTATTTAATGTTTTTTTTTTTTGAGAAAGCTCACGAAGAAAGAACAAAATAATTCTGAAAAGCTTGAAAACAATACAAAAATGGAGATAGAACAAAATTATTCTCAACTAACGATATGAGTATGATGGAAAAGGAGGCAGCAATGAATCAGAATCGGAATCAGATCATGAAAATAACGTGTTTATCCAAGAATATTCAGATGAGAGTGACAGTGAAGTCATGAGGAATCCAAGGGAAAAGAGAAAGGCACCAGTAATAACAGAAACTTCCGATGAAAGTGATAGCGAGGTAGTTCAAAAGAAAAAGACGGCAGCCATAATAGAAGAAACACCTGAAACCAATGCAGGAATCAAAATAGATTTTTATACTGATCAGGAATATGACATTAAAATTGAAAAATAAAATTATACTAGCCGCTAAGGCGGCGTCGCTCGCCGCCTATGTCCACCTGCTCTGTATCACTGTATCAATAAATGTCAAATTTCCTTATAAACGGCTCGTACAACTTGTGTTCAACCAGAAGCAGATTCGAAGTCACAATCTCTGGTAAAACCAATCTTTTATCAGTGTAACAATACACTCAAAACGTAGAGAGAGAAAACTTCAACTTTTCATTAGCTTTTGTTTTAAAAAAGTTACACACTCTAACATGGGTGATATCAAACGTAAGGGGGAAATCGTTTCTCTTCTTAAAAAGATCACACAGGAGGAGAGAAAAAAAAGGCACGTGCTAAATGAATAAAGAGAATAAAAAACGTTCGATCAGAAGCGCTTAACAATTAAAAAAAGAAATTAAATTAAAAGAGAAGCAAAAAAATATTTTGTTTCATAATACTCTTTTTTTACCTATCGGTTTTTAAACATTTTGATTGCTCGAAAAAAAGTTTACCCGTCTCAGACAGTCAGGCAAGGATACGTTAGGATACACTGGCAAACATGCTGCCAAGTTCTGCCACTGCTGCTTTTTGTCCAAACTGTTTGATCAGTTAGTTTCTTTGTATTTAGTTGATGTATTGTTTTCAAAGCCAACGTAGTCAACGTAGTCCTTGGAATATAAAACTAACAATAATAATAAAAACAAAACGTTATTCCTATTAGTTCATCAGTTCGATTGGGGTTGCAATGTATTTTTTTCGAACTCACGTCGCACACAAAAAAAGAAATAATTTCGCTCACAACTCAATCTACCATTTTGCGTGACTTACAAACAATTAAACAAACAGACAGAGAATCGGCTATTAATATATAGACTATCAAGTACAGGGGCGGATACAGGATTTTTAAGAAGTATGTCGCGAATTTTTACAATTCAGCTGAGGGTGTTGGGGTGGGGGGGGGGAGGGGGGGGGGGGGGGGGGTGCTGTGAAAATGAGCTTTTCGAAGTTACTGGGAGTATGAATAAGGACGGGATAAGTGCTATAATCAAGGATTAAAGTTATTTATACAGAAAATTCAAAGTTCCTATGGTTCAGTTTCCCAAGTAATGTTTTTTCTCAGATTGAATCGTCGTTCTCAAAACACTCGTTACATTCTACAGGTGGTTTGAATACTGGGATCAGCGACTATCATCAATTAATATACACAATGTTAAAATCTACTTATACTAAGTTGCCTCCAAAAGAGATAGAATACAGATCTTATAGAAATTTTGTAAAACTGGACTTTACTTTTGATCTTTCAGCAGCAGTATTGACCTAGGAGATTATGAAACATTTGAAACTGTCTTTAACTCTGTTCTTGAAAGACATGCATCGATAAAGAGGAAATTGATTAGAGGTAATGAAAAACCACACATGAACAGGGAGTTAAAAAAAGCAATTTTGAAACGCTCTAGACTTCACAACAAGTTTTTAAAGTCCAAGTGCTTTTGTGATTATCAAGCATATAGAGTACAGAGAAACCTTGTCACCAAATTGAATAAGAAAGCCAAGTTAGACATGTTCAATAGAGCATGTGAATCTCATACACAGAAACCTAAAGAGTTTTGGAATCTTTGTAAGCCCTTTTTTCGAACAAAGGCCCTGTCTGAGACTGATTGTAAAAGATTTAAAGAAAAAGTAAAAAATTTATTTTAGACATTTTCAGAATTTTCTGAGCCCTCCTTCGCTACAACAATCAGGCTTCAATTCTATATCAAAGTTACTCCCCCTTTAGTTTAATTTTTCTAATTGATAATGTCCTACTCATTTGTACCTATTATCATTATTTCTCATTTTCTCATTTTTCTTTTTTTCTTTTATCTATTTTTAAATGTTGTATAAAAATTTATAAATATTTTGTATTTTTTTCTCAAACAGGACCTCCAGAACAACAGTGTAAATAATGTATATACTTGTATATATTTTTATAACTGAGAAGTTTTATCCTGTATAAATATTAGTCAATAATAATAGTCGATAGTGATATGGTTCTAACCTAAATGGCAGGATTATTCAAGATAGTGATGAGGTTGCAAAAACTTTCAACGTACATTTTAACACCATCACGAAGTCGTTAAATCTTTTTAATTGGAATGCCAATTAATGCTCAAATTTGAACGATCCAGTCGAAAGAGCAATAAAGAAATTTAAAAACCACCCCAGCATAAAAATATCGTTTCGGGCATACAACTTTATTATAAAAGGATAACCAGAAGCTTGATCATAATTGAAAGTAAAAGATGAAAAAATGATTTTCTTTAAAATCTATATATTCGTCTACACATTCCTGTAGACATCATCAGAACAATTTATTTTTTACAAGTTAAAAGTGTTACAGTGAGTAGGCGTTTCTATGGATACATATATACAATATAAAAACAACAGTAAAAATAATGACGTTTCAATTTAATAATTCCAATGGCACTGATTGTTCTTGAACATTCAAGGTCGGTTTAACATGCTTACAGGGGCGACGCAGCATTATTTTATAGGTACGGCTCAACCTTGTGGATTTCAATAAAAATTCTGATTCCCCGATTTTTCTCGGAATAATCCGATTTACGGACAAATGCATCCCGAAAATGGGGGGTGGGGGGTGGTTAGGAGATCAACGTTCATTTAGCTACTTTGAACCCCCAACACCAAAATTAGCCTACATTAAACATTTTAACCAAAGGTGGATAGAAGAATAGAAGCTGAATACAATAGTTTATTTAAAATTAACACAGCATATACATAACAAAATAATTACAGTATTACCGTATTAACTGCATCATTATATTAAAAGTCTAAAAATATACCAAACAAACCGTACGATTACACGTTCCTTTCGTTCCACGAAGTATTTACTAGCAATCTCATTTTCAAAAGCAAATTTATTTCATTCAAGCAAAACAGAGCACAAAATTGAAATAAGGCTAAAAAACAGTATTTAAAAAAATATAAGGAAAATTGGCACCATAAATTTTGTCAAAACTGAACTCACTAAGAATGCAGTTTTCCTATAAATTCATGGTGCTATTCCAAGTTATAATTTTCCGCCCTCCATGTTGATTTCGTCCTGCACTCCTCCTTGACTTCTTCCTCTTCTCGACATCCTTTCCACATACACCTCTAGCGCTTCATTAAATCTAGGTCGATCAGTTGATGTTTGTGCTAAAAAGACAAAAGGTGAACAAATTCAAAATTAAGATATTTTATATCTGGTGAATTAGAATTAGTATGAAATCTCCCACCATTTATTTATTTTTTAAATCCATAAATAAAATAGTATGTTCTCACAGAATATACAGTGAATATAGTCAAGACATACCAAAACAGAACTGTCCACATAAAATAATTCTTCCTGTTCTACTTGTATGTTTTCAGTAGACAATCGACCACACTCCGCAAAACAAAATCCTCTCTTAAGACAAAGGCTTCTTAGTAGAATCATAACAGGCTTTATCATCAAGTATAGGAAAAAATTTGTTTCTCTTTATTTCTTCTAAAATCTGGTTAGATATCAAATTCCCACAATACTGATTCAAATCACTTGTAAATGTAAGTAGTATTCTTTTTCTAAATAATTCCAAATCACATCTATACAATTTGATGCTAACTTATATCCATTGAATTCTACCATTTGTTTCATTCAATTATCAATCTTGACATGCATGGAATAAAACTACCAGAACATAAGGACCTTGTCAACACACCAAACATTTCTTTGACTAAAGCTGATTTCCCACCAAGAAAGAGTAAATGGGGAATTTCAAAACCAATAGAATAAGCATCTAGCTATTTCAACTGAAATCTGTTTTGTCTTTTCAAACTCAAAAAAATTGTCAATAAATGATTTTATATCCTGGGGAGAAGGTGCAGAGGACGTGTCAATGTGGGTTGTAACATCATCCAATAATATTAATTCTTCATGGCTTTCCTTAGCTTTGTCTGTAGGTGAAGATAAACCCAATTGGCATGTTGAAAATATATCATGAGAAATTTGTTCAATCTTGGGCAACTATTCCTTCTAAGCAGAAAGTTTTCTTTGAATCTTAGATGTTCCTGCAGTTCCCGTTCTTTTATAAATAAACCCAGGAACCAACAGAACATAGTGATTATGTGAAAAGTGCTTGAGATTAATGTCACTTCAAAACAAAATAAATATGGATTGTGAGATTAGATTCATCCAGCTTACACTAACAGGCGACACTAACAGCATTTGGTTTCAATTTTATCCACAAAGTGGGTGCATAAATGGGTGCATGACTTATGTATGATTGGTGAACGTCTCAACAAACACAAGACAGAACACCAATTTTGTTCCTCGCAAATTTGCATGGTTTGTTCCTCATTAACCCTCATAAACTCACTGCTGAAGTTTCTCCAAATAAAACTAACAACACATAGCTATACGAATGCTCATCATCAGTGAAAAATCTCAAAATAATTGCATATGTATATCTAATGAAATTAAATATCACAAAATAAAGTTAATGTATACATGCAAACTCTGTAGTTTTTGATCACCACCAAAAGGTACCATGTTTAAAAACATAATAAGTTTGTGTAGTAAGCAAGTTCAACGACTCTGAGTAAAATCCCAACCAGGAGTTTAGCAAGGCAAAAAGTAATAGCTAAATAAAAAGAAGCTCCACATAGAAATTCTTCAAAATTTATAAAATTTTGTTTTTCGTCAAAGTTACAAATATAAAAAGCCATGCATATGAATGAAAATAATAAAAAAAGGCATTGAATCCGCATTCACAGATACTTTCAGAAGCTTTTTTGTTGTTGTTTTTCGGTCATTAATTAAATAATGAATTTGAATTAATATATATATATTATAATAATTAAAAAAACAAACTAACACTTACGTTTACAATAAAATATAAAGAAAAATATAAACTTGCTTTAAAGCAATGACTGTGCATGCAACGTGATGTCCTCTACTACACTACTCTTCTGTATTTCTCAGCTGTAAAGTCCTTTTTCAAGGCTTTACCTACCAGATTCACGCGATCATTGAAACACAAAAACCTTAAGGAGAAAAATTTCTTCATCAGTATGGGTAAATTTAAAGATTCTATTGCCATATTATCGTTGAGATTAAGCGCTTCAAAAAATTTTTCTCTATGCATCACATCCGATTCAGGCAAATTGAGAAAGAGGTTCATAGGATTATGCACGTGTGTGAATTTTGAGCCGTATTTGCTTACTCTACCGACAACCGAAAGATTTAAAGCCTAGGGATTTGTTCTGATACGTATTATCTATTTGCGTACTTTTGGCACGATAGCCGCACTTTCAAAACAAATGGAAAACCGAAAGAAGTACTATGAAGCTGGGGTTAGGGGTACTTGTGTCCAACTACCGTAAAATCAGGACTTGAGCAGTAACTTTGAGCCGTATCGAAGAGCTGAAATACGGCTCAAAACTGTTAGTTATAACCCCTATCATCATTGATCAAAGGAGCCGATTTTTGAGCCGTAAAGAAGAACAATACAGCAGTGGGGTTTGCAGTTATAGCTTACCTAAAATTTGTGAGTCAAATGGGGCGCCAACAAATAATGCACTAATGCATAAAAAAACCTATTTGATTGATTTTCAAACGACGCCGTTATCTCGCGTGATTGCGACACACGGCGTCAAAAATAGACAAACAGACACAGAAGCACGGCATTAGATCATTTAGTAATCATTCTCTTGACTAAAGTTTGCTACGGCTTGAGCCGTATGAGCCGTACCCTGCGTCCGCCCCTGGCTTAATGTGCAATGCTTCTGCCAGTTTTCTTTTGAATTTATTGTTTCTATATCCACTAGACAGAATTTCGAAGTCATTGATACCAACACTTTGGTGCCCAGTCTTTTGTACGTGTTCAACAAGATGGGACTTTTTATCACGTCCGTGGTGGTCAGTGATACGCTCTGTAAATCTTCTTCCTACTTCTTCTACGTATGTAGCACCTTAAGTCGAGTTACGACATGTAACTTTGTATATCAAATCATGCTTGTGCTTTTTATCAATTTTATCTTTGACATTGAACTGACAGGAACTCCGTCTCGTTCCTGTGTAGACGATTTTGTATGTATTGTTCGCGGATACAATACTTTTCAAAGTATTACGCAATGATTTTATAGTCGTTTCTCCTAATTTTCCTTTGTAGGGTAAGATCAATAAGTGTTCTTTCACATAAGTATTTTGTTCTGATTGTAGTTCTGTTTGTTGAGTTGGTTGTATCGTTGTGTTCAGATTCTGTACTTTTCTTATCAGTCTTAGAATTTATGTTAAGTACACGCTCCTTTAGAAATAGAGTAAAATGACAAAAATCGAAATTAGAGACAAGCTCCTTGATCATTATCAGGCAGCAAATAAAAACAGATTTCTGCACTAGGCGTTCATCAAATCAAATAGTATACTCTACCCTAAAAATGATCCATGGTTAAATAATTATTATCAAATAGGGGAACCACAAATAGTAGAAGATGGTGTTTCCAGAAATCCCTGAGACAAGTCCAAGAACATATATAAAACTACACACAACAGATAAGTTACGTACTGCTTCCTCTTTAATAAGAGCTACATCATTTTTTTCAGAATTTAATGTAGCATAGGAAACAAGAAGTCAAACTAAAACATTATATATAAAATTACCTTTTCCAAAAAAGACATAGTGTAGGTGGTTTTTGTAAAATGAAACAAAAACTCCAAAGATGTTAAAATGTTCGTGCATCCAAAATGATATTTCAAGGGATGATAGAATATACAAACTTGTTTCAGAAGTCTTATAGTTTTTGGAAATTCTCTTTCCTTGGGCAGATATTTTGATTTAAAAATCATCAAATCATACAATCATAATTATGATGTAATAAGATTTTTATTCTTTGTTTATGTGTATAAACTCTCAATTTTGCTCCTGGTATTGTTTTACTTGGTTGAGCACTCTGGAATACATGTTGTTATTACCTTTCTAAATATTCATAATATGGAGAAATTCACCATCGAATACTCAACTAAAAATATACCGATACCAACAAAGAAACTGTACCTGAAATCCTTAACTGAGAAAGTTGAAAAAGTAATAAAGAGAATGAGATGGAAAGCTTTCTTCTTTGAAAATGAAAATGACAATAAAATAGATAAAACCGATGCCATCGAAAACAATAACTATGGCTTCAAAACATTCAACTGTCCACCACAAAATCATGACTTGAAAAATTTCGAAAGTGACCTCCTCAATATGATACAAGCAATTGCTTTCAAACCAGTACGCAACCAATTCCAAGATCGACTTAAACAAGACATCAACGTAATCAAATCGTCAGAAAAAGCATTCATACCTGCGGACAAGACCCGAAATTTCTACGAGATGACGAAAGACGCACACGACAAACTCTACTACGAAAATATTACACAAAATTACAGGAAAGCTACCAACGAAACTTACAATCGCATCAACATCGAGGCAAGAGTAATCGCAGAAGAGTTAAACTTGTCCGAAAAAGTCGAATGTTTAGCACAGACCAACGCTTTCATCACACTTAAAGATCACAAGGACAACTTCCTCAACAAACCAAAATGCAGATTGATAAACCCGGCTAAACCCGAATTAGGAAAAGTTAGCAAAGTGATCATAGAAAACATCAATAAAACAGTCAGAGAACTTACAAATGTTAACCAATGGCACAACACAAGTGACGTTATAGAATGGTACAATAACATCCAAGAGAAACAGAACTGCATTTTCGTACAATACGATATTGAAGAATTCTACCCTTCCATCACAAAAGAACTACTCGAAAAGTCGTTAAACCATGCCTCGCAGTTCACCACAATAACTGAAAATCAAAAACGTATAATCCTACACTCCAGAAAATCCCTCTTATTTACCAACGACCAACACTGGACCAAGAAAACTGGGGACGCAGATTTTGATGTAACCATGGGCAGTTTTGACGGTGCGGAACTGTGTGAACTGGTTGGACTGTATATACTCTACTGTTTAGGAAAAAAATATGATGTAGAAACGAACGGTCTGTACAGAGATGACGGTTTATGCTGCTTCAACAACATAAGCGGCCCTGGGTCAGATAGAATAAGAAAAGACTTCATTAATCTTTTCAAAGAGGAATTCAATCTAAAAATCACCATCGAGACCAACCTAAAAATTGTAAACTTCTTAGATGTCACCTTTAATCTTACTAATGGTTCGTACACACCTTTCAACAAACCAAATAGCAAACCCGTCTATATCCATGTACAATCAAACCACCCACCAAACATCATTAAACGTATACCATCAATGATATCAGAAAGGATTAGCAGTATTTCATCGAGCAAAGATATTTTCGATCGAGCAGCCCCATTATATAACGAGGCCCTTCAAGCCAGCGGATACCATGAAAAATTGACATTTACTGAAAAAAAGAGTAAACCGAACCGAACTAGATCTCGTAAAATAATATGGTTCAATCCACCTTACAGTACAAATGTGAAAACCAATGTCGCCAAAAAATTCCTGCAAATCGTGAGTAAAAACTTTCCGAAAAAACATAGGTTTCACAAGCTCTTCAATAGAAATAACTTAAAAGTCAGTTACAGCTGCCTCCCTAACATGTCGAGTATCATATCCGGCCACAACAAAAAGATATTGAACAAAAAAGACACGACACCTGTCGCAAAAAACGAGAAAAAGTGTAACTGCCAAAAAAAGAACAATTGTCCGTTGAATGGAAATTGTCTTGATAAAGAAGTAATTTACAAATGCAAGATACAAGTATCGAATAATGACGCAGGAAAGCACTACATTGGGTTGACAGCCAACACTTTCAAAAACCGATGGTATGGTCATTGTCACACGTTCAGAAATGAGGAGAAAAGAAAATCCTCCGAGCTCGCCAACCATGTCTGGAACCTGCAGGACAAAAACATATCGCCAGCCCTCTCATGGGAAATTATCGACCATGGCCGTGCATATAACAATGGATCGAAACGATGTGACCTTTGCCTCACCGAAAAATACCACATTATAACATCAAAGCTCGATTTAGTCAACAAAAGGTCAGAACTAATTTCTAAATGTCGCCATAGCAACAAGTTTATTTTAAAAAACTATAAAGCAGTCCCTCCGGACTAGCTTGAATTATTGAATTGTCTTAACCAATTATTTTTAACCATTGATTCCAGATTACGTCATTTTTAATTGCTTTTTTCAACGTTTTTAGATGTAGGATTTTTTTAACAGTATTCTTGTACATTTGACGAGTGCACAAGCACGAAACTCGGAGTTATGTACTTATTTTAATTTTTTAGTATTATGATTTGAAAGATAATTTTATATTTTAATGTACCTTGCTCTGGTCTTTTACCTTACCATTGAGCACTCTGCAAACATTGGTTCAACATTGAAATAAACTCTCAATATATTATAACTTCATTTTCTTATCACTCAGAGTGAAAGCCCTTTTCTCTCTATTTATAGTAAATTAAAAAGATATAGTATTAACCATAACTTGCGATGAGAAGTTTAACCTATATACTATCCTATTACATCATAAAATATGCATTGCATAAAGTGAATGTAAGATTTCAAAAATTAAATACATATCTCAGAAACTGAAAGTAAGTTATACTAACAAGAGGCTTTTTGAACTCTATCATATTGCTTCATATCATTTTGGACACAGGATCCTTTTAAAGTTCTTTAATTCAAAACCAGGCAGTCATCTCGAACCAAGAAAAATCATGTTGAACTGTACAAATAAGTTACCAGGTAGAGATACTGGTGCTAAAAAAACCATGCAGCTGCCTACGCAAAACAACTCAGAAAAATAACAATGACTTTGTGTGTTATAAACTCAGTCACTCAAACGTAATTTCATAACATTTACAGATGCATTTTTGGTTAACAGAAACAGATACCAAAAATATTTTTATATATACATCATTAATCAATAAAAAATAGGCTTTGGTTCAGTTGACACAAACAAATTTTATACATAGCTGAGCTAATAATTAACTGTCGTCTTACTTATGTTCAACGAATTATAGTGCTAATAATCCATGCTAATCATTTATATTACATAAAATAAAACACTTGCAGCCACAATGTTTTCATTTTGCAGAAGCAAAACAAGAGACATAACTCGAAAAAAATGCTTTCCCTAGATTTTTAAGTCAGTTTTCAACAGATGTATTAAGTGAATTCAAAATTCCATAGCTAATACTTTCCTAATTAATACTTCATTATTGCTATCAAAAGCTGCAACAATGTTTTCTAGAGAATCCATGTTCATTCATTAAAGTGTGTAAACCCGGGGCTCCTTAGCCAAATTTTCTTCCCCTAAGATGAGCATTAGGCACTAGTCTGTGTTGTCAATGTGACTATGAGAAGTCATTTTCCGGCAGAGATGAATACCTATAAACTGAAGCTATCAAAAACATTAATTTTTAACATCATGGCGCGAACATCCTATTGCGAGAGAGGTTATCAGGCGGATATGATAGCGGGAATCTCTGATATTTTCGATTCTTTTCTGATTATTGTATAACTTTTTCATACAATTTTATGAAAAAAATTATTTAACTGATTTTGGGTTAGGCATTTGCCTAAGTTGCCTAACCCTGGATCCGCCCCTGGAGTGTTCTAGAGAGTAAAGTTTGTAGTGTACCTCTCTTCCATGTAGTTGGCGCAAACGACTGCCAATGGAGATATATATCATTGTTCGTACTTTTCCGATAAACTGTGGTTTCGATTCCGAAATCCTTTCTTATTACAAGTCATTCAGGAAAGAAATTGTGCCATCTTTTTCTGTTTCATAAGTGAACTTAATATTGTCATGGAAATTGTTCAATTTCGACATGACGAAATCAATCAAACCTTCTTTTATATACGCTATGGTGTCGTCGACATATCTTTTCCATGGGCTCATGTGATCTTCCAACGTTGGAAGAATTTCTCTTTCTAACTCAACCATAAAGATACCTGCAAGAACTGGGCCTAATGGTGAACCCATTGCAACTCCATCGGTTTGTATAAAAATCTCGTTATTATAGCTAAAGTGAACATTTTTCGTGCAGAGTATGAGAAGTTCTTTCATCTGTTTCTTGGGTATGGTTGTCTTGATTTCCTTGTTATGATAAATTCGTTTAAGAATAATGTCAATTGTGAAGTCTAAAGGAACGTTAGTGAATAATGAAGTGACATCAAACGATATAAGCTTTGAGTTTTCCGGTATATTCTGTTGTATAATTAAAATTAAGAGTGTGTTTACGGGATCTCCAAAATTCCAATTCAAAGAGATTGTCTTTTTGTCTGAAAGATGATGGAGTTAGACTGTACAAAGAAGACTGGAGGCCCTATTCCTAACAATATTTTGAAAGCCTCTGTCGATGTTTCGTGTGCTATAATCAGAGATTGCATAAATTGTTCTTTCCAAACGTGCAAGTTCCCAGACCGACTTAAGCTTGCAGAAATCATCCCTGTAAACAAAACGGGAGACTTTCACGGTATAGGCGATTATAGACTAGTATTCTTCCAACAGTATCCAAACTATATGAAAAGGCCATGCAAAAGCAGCTATCTGAATTCTTCGAAGCGAAATTTTCAAAGTTCTTATGTGGCTTCCGAAAGGGTCACTCTACTCAACATGCCCTTTTTCGCCTTTTGAATTCATGGCAAAAGAGTTTGGATGCTGGTAAAATAGTTGGAACTGTACTGATGGATCTATCAAAAGCTTACGATTGTCTCCCGCATGATCTTTTGATTGCGAAGCTTGATGCATATGGGTTTGATTTCAAGAGTCTAAGCTTAATAGCTGATTACCTTACTCGTAGATCTCACAAAGTTAAGGTGAATTCGTCTCTGAGTGAATGGTTGGAAATGATTTTTGGTATTTCACAAGGTTCTGTTTTAAGTCCTCTTCTTTTTAACATTTTTTTGAGTGTTCTCTTCCTGCTTATCCAAAAAGCAAATGTTTGCAACTTTGCTGATGACAACACTCTTTTTACATGTGGAGACTCTTTAGAAGATGTTATCACTATACTTAAAAGGGAAACCAACAACATGTTACAATGGTTTAAGATCAACACAATGGCGGCAAATCCAGAAAAGTTTTAAGTTATGTTTCTGGGTAGAGGAAAACTAGATCAAGTACATTTTGATATTGGTAAGAATTCTTTAAAATCCAAAACTCATATTAAACTTTTACCATTGATTATAAACTGGATTTCAATATGCATTTAGAAGGACTTTGTAAGACTGCATCACAGAAAGTTAAAGCGCTATTCCGTATTCGACCGTTTCTGAACATCATTTGCGCTAAGAAGACTATGTGATGCTTATATCTCATCATCCTTTAATTATTGCCCTCTTATATGGATGTTTGGAAGAAAACAAAACAACACGGCTATTAACAAAATTCATAAAAGGGCGCTGTGTGCGGTCTATCAAATTTCAATGGTAACCTTGAAGAGTTATTGAATCTCGATCAGAGTGTCAAAATATATGTAAAGAATTTGATGACTTTGCCGATAGAAGTATTTAAGTCAATCCATAAAATGAACCCCAAATTTATGTGGGATGTATTTCTGCCTAAGATAAGTCGGTACAACCTCCGATCAGGAAACACATTGATTCTGCCCACAACAAACACTGTAAGATATGGCCAAAATTCTCTGGCCTTCATAGGAAGTCTTCTGTAGTCAATTTTACCTGTGCATTTTAAGAAATCACAATCTACAGCATAATTTAAATCAAAACTTAAAAAAATGGTTTGGTGAAGGCTGCAAATGCGTAAATTGCAAGTGAGATTTGTGTTTTTTACTTTTCAATATTTTTCAGAATTTATTCTGAACGATATATACTTTTATGAATTAGATTTTATATAATTTTTATAATATTTTTAATGTTGCTGGTGTCTATTAGTTCTTGTAGCTATTTATCTTTGTACCAACGAGAAATAAATAAATAATGATAATAATGATGATAATAACAATTCTTTCTTCATGCTGCAGACAATGAAACCAGCCATGGAAAAATTGGAAATCATACATGTGAATGAATCGAAATGACAAAGTTTCATAAGCCAAACCATGTATGAATAGACTCCTGAAAAGGATATGATCATTCTTGCATATACAGTAACCGATCAAATGACCAAAAAATGGCAAAAAAAATAAAATTAAAAGAGAAAAAGAAAAGTCAAGGGGGTGACCAAATTTATGAAACTAGTCAGAAATTGGGCGTGTAAATGAAAGTCTTCTATTTTACGACTGAATCGATCAATTACTGAAGAAATATTTACCTCTATTTCTTGATGAATGTGCATTAATGCAATTCCATTCAGTCTTTCTGACACCATGGTAGTTCTTGAGTAATCCTTTAACCGTCTCATGGCAGAAAATGAGCGCTTACATTGGCTGGTTGTGACAGGCAATGTTCCAAGAACTTTAAGAATCACCTTCAGATTTTCAAAACCTGGGAAGTTGAAGCCTTTTAAAGAGTCCGAAATATTGTCTGAAAGAGAACTTTCATACCCAGTCCAGTATCTTTCCCAAAGTATAAGTTCATTTTCAATTGACAAAGGTGATGGTAAATCGTCTCTGTACATGTTGGCAAAAGAAAGGCATATATCTTTCCAATTATGGTTATTAGATTGTAGCAAAGAAATCATTTTTGATGGTATGACAACCAAACATTCATATGATTTACAGTCATCAAATCTATGATTCAGCTCACTTATCAAATGATCAATTACAGGTATGGAAACTGACCGTTTGAAAGATTCAGATGGAGTTTCAGATGGAATATTACTCCGGTGCACTTGTTTGGCAGATACCCTTGGCTTAGGTTCTGCAACTCCCACCTTTTCAGCTAAGTCCTTTGCTTCACTGTACCATTTATCATGGTAAAAATCAACAGAATCTCTTGTAAACATAAAATCTGCCTTCACAGCATTAATTAGTTTCAATGATTCAGACAGATCAATTGCAGATGCCTGTAGCAGTCTGGTAACAGGCAACAGTTTATCAAGAATATTTCTTGAAATGACAAGGATGGCAATGAAAGAAAAAGATGTAATTAGAGCTAAAAATGATGATGCCTTAGTGGAAGAATCTCTGTTGCACGTTTTGTCCAAATTTTCACTCATTTCCTCAAGACAACATACAATACCAGGAAACAAGTCCACAAAGTCATTAATTCCTGAAATTCGCTCTATCCATCTAGTGCG
This sequence comes from Turritopsis dohrnii, assembly GCA_027922465.2. Classification (NCBI taxonomy): domain Eukaryota; kingdom Metazoa; phylum Cnidaria; class Hydrozoa; order Anthoathecata; family Oceaniidae; genus Turritopsis; species Turritopsis dohrnii. The sequence goes on from BQMF02000170.1 coordinate 687,608, forward strand.
ACACACATCAGTCAACTTTCGAACACGCGAATCAGGGCAGTATTGTGCCATATTGGTAGACAGTATAATCTGGCGAGATTCAGAGTACTTAAAAAGGTATGTTAGCTCTTTAAGTTGCTCCATATCATTCTTCATCATTTGAATGCTGCAAGACTTTACAACACTTAAACTAAGGCAATACGAATGGCAATGGACAAAGATGGCTTTAGGATTGATATTAAGAATATGTGCAGATGCACCATTGATGGGTCCTGCAACTGCACCGGCACCATCATACCCTTGGCCTTGGTCATGAATGTCAAGTCCCACATTAGCAATTGAACCAAGAATAGTGTCACTCTGAGCTTTCCCAGACAGTCCCAATTTACATGGTATAAAACCAAGAAATTCTTCCTTGATGTTACAGTTTTTGTCAATAAACCGAAGACATAGAGACATTTGTTCCTGATTGGAACTGTCAGATGCTTCATCAAACAAAAATGTTTGATCTCAGACAAAATACGGTCTTGGATGAAATCTCCACAGCATTTAATAATTTCATTCTGAGATGTTTTAGAAATGTATGTTGCATTTACAGCATAATTCTGTAAATGAGATTTTAGATTATGGTCACCCCATCGAATACGGTAATTCAACACATCAATGAAATTTCCAATACTACCAGAAGAGTATTCACCAACATCTGGATGATACTGGGAATCATCTGTATGGCCACGGTATGGTAAACCCAATCATATGAATATGGAAAAGTAGTATTTGATTTCAAAGTTGAAATACAGGCACTTGAAGAAGATACTGTCATGCTAGTAGCAGACGATGATTCACTAGAACTGGATATTATGTTTGAAGGAAATGCTTTTTTCTGATTGTCAGAAAGCAGTAGATTACTGGAGTTACTCATTTTGGCTGATATTTTAACTTTCAAAAATGTTAGTTTACTTTGTATTTTAGATTTAAGACTTGGCATCACATTCGGTTTATGTTTACTGTCACATGTAGGAGAGCAGAAAAGAAGAGGGCCGTAATGGTTATGTTTGAACGTCTCATTGTTACTTAAGATACCCTCATAGCAAAATAAAATGTTTAGGCATTCACCTGATGCAACCGTATTACATTTTAAAGGACTATTAAATATGTATTGCAATTTTTCAGGACCAGAAGGTGGATAAAAACATTTTATATCTCTTTTAATTACATTACACAGCGACATAATTCAAAGAAAACCTGTCCAAACATTATCTGAACAAATAAGCATTGCCTCAAATTGAACCATGCTTGAACCTGTATGACCACTGTCAAGAGATGAATGGGATAAACATAATGCTAAAATGTTACCTACACACGCAAACATGCTAGAATGAGAATTTAGCAATAAAAACAATGGATGATCGGAATAGTAAGAGGCATTCAAGAACATGTCAATGGCTGTGAGAACTCTCAAATCATCCTCTAAGGAGTAATCGCCCACCAAACAAATTGAAACAGAACTAAATAAACAGTTTCCAGTGCCATCGGATCTATAAAAAAAAACATGAAAAGGAAGAAAAAGGAATACTGTATATTTCAGATCCCCAATCTTTTCTTTTACGTCTTGTTTTCCTTTACTTTCAATAAGGAGAAGCCATATAAGTTCTCATGAAATAACTCAAAATCAAAACTAATGGACTATGACCACAAAACATGCCACGAAAATGAAAGTGATTTGAAGAATCTTTATCACCTCAGTTAGGAAAACTGGCAAACCAAAAACCAAAATATTTTACCTCAAGGCAATCCAAACATGCTCTTCGTCTTCCTTTAAATCATTTGGGAGGTAAGACTCAGCAGAAACATTTCTATCCAGTTGAAAACCAGCATTAGATGATAAGGACGAATATACCTGCACTTTTTTCTCTAAAAAGAACTGTCAATTTCGCACTTTTTACGGGGGATATCAAAGAAAGGTGGGTAAAAAAGAATAAGATATTTTGACTTTACATTTAGGAAGTATAAATTACTTCATTACTTTCAGAGCTTAACGTTTTTGAAAATAACAAGGAAATCAGCAAACCATGCACAGTTTCACTTGACATAGTTGTCATTACCCCCAGTTTATTTTCGGCTAATTTGGCCTGATGAATGTTACACGGGGGTAAAAAATTCATTATCACCTTGGAGGGAGCTGGAATACAGCTTCCATTTTGGTGGAAAAATAAAAGCTTCTCAATTTTAATTAATATTTGATCACAAGATTTTTGTTGTCAATGGTTCTCTTCATTGCCTGTTCCAAGGGTATCATAAATGTGATTACCCACGTTTTTTTAGACATACTTTGACATACTTGTTTCAGTTTTGACGATCACTGGATAATGTCAGTCCGTATTTCTCCCCTTGACAAAAAACGGTCAACATACTTCGGCAACAGTAATATATATATAGGGGGTGCGTAATAGACATTCAGCAATATAAATCGCTGGTTATTTCCAGCTCTGAACCCCCTGCTCCCTTTTTATTGAAAGTTAGTCGAAAGCCCCGGGAAAATAATATTTCATTTGAACGCGAGTTTCGATAATAACACACCGTGTGGAAGACCGAAATGAAAAATGAAATCTACGATGGTGATTATTTCAAAAGTGTATTTCAGCAAAAAACAAGTATGTCGACCGGACTAACTTGACACACCCTGGATCCGCCCCTGAAAATAAAGTATTGCAATTTTTTTTAATTACCTCCCAAAATTAAGTAAAATATGAAATTTTAGAAAAGGACCAAAATTTTAGTCGGACAAAATTATTAGTCGGACAAAGTGACTAAAATATTTGGAGGTGACTAAACTTTTGTCCGACTAAGTTTTGTCCGATAAGGTACCTTTTTCATTCTATTTACCAAACGATACGAAAAGTCACTATTGAATCGTTACAAGATAATAATAAATTACTGCTAGAGATTTTATTCTTCATTTTCAGTTTTGGAAATGTGCATCTTCTTTAATTATACTGACTAAAGATCCTTTGGGATCCTTTTGGTTGGTTCTTTGTTGTGAATTTCTTCGACTGAAATGCGTGACATTGGTTTCGTGTAAACATTCGCACGAGATTTCAAAAAACCGCTAGGTTTGGACAGCAAGAAGAAGAAGAAGAACAAGATGCCCTTACGGGCAGAAAGATTTCTGCAAAATCAGTTGAAAAATGAAAATTTGAAACATGAAATACTATAATAGCATTCTTGAAACTTGAATGATTTTGAATCATTGAATGGTTGAATAGGTTTGAATGGTTTGAAGGCAAAATTGACACAATGCGAAACAAAAAACTGAACGACATGTTTGTTGATACAAAATAATATAAACAATATATGGATCCTTTCAGATATCTTAATGAGTATGCTCATAACTCATAAACTCAAAACATGTTTCCAAGAACATATAAATTTTGATCATCATGCACAGTACATTCATATCGACTAAAATCAACATGTATATAGATACATATATAGCTAACTCAAACAATAAATTTCTGTTTTAGTTTGATTAACAATATGGCATGCACTTACATTATTCATCTAAGTTGAGATTCATGATCAGTTCAAAAAAATCTATAGGAAATTTAAGAAAGGGTGAATGATTTTTACAACATAACATTACATTTCTGATTACATATGTTCTCAGTGGCATTGCAAAACTGTATTGACACTATGCGAAACTTCATTGCATATACATATAAACCACCGATAAACTAAATTAGCTACATCTGAATGACATAAAACATCCCTTCTTTTGGGAGTACAAAATCAGCTTATGTTTATATTGATATTTTCAGATGTCACACAGTGACTACGTACGCAAATCATAAACTTTAAACATTTGATATGTACTATGAATCTTCTTAATTACAAACGTAATTCCCAGGATTGCAAACACAAAAACCAAAAGAAACCAAAGATTTTGATCATTTAAAAATATATATATACCTATGCTCTAAACTTACCTAAGTAAGTCACCACACACATATTTATATAACTGAAAGGAAAATTTTGGTTTGTTACATGATTTGATGTGTATTGAATTTACAGGCAATTGGAAGATGTTTGAATTTGCTATTGTAATTAGGAAAGCCATTTTCAATAAAGGACATTGACAATATATATAACTTAAAAACAAATCAAACATTAAAACATTACATTAAAGCATCAGTAGACCCACATTTTTTATGTTGGAGCTGATGAGGACTCTAAGCTGAGCTTCAGTATCCACAGCTTAAAAAGAATAACATGAAACAAACGAAGAGATGTTTTGTGTTTTCACTAAAAACAAACAACAAATATATACCTTTTCACTCTTCTGTTTACAAAATGTTGAAATCTTCTTTAGAAAAGAATGATCACAGTTCAAAAAAAAATCGAAGTTTCTTCTATAGATTTTGCTTTCATCTTAAAATATGTAAAATCCATTTAATATTGACCAAAGAAACTTGTAAATCTAAAAGGGTTTCTTCGCTGGGTGACATGCGTTGCACGACGTTTTGGTTTCATGTAAACGCACGCTTGAATTTTCAAAAACCCGCTAGGTTTGGACAGTAATAAAAAAAACGAAGAACCAAAGCCGGTTTTAATAGCTTTTTTGCTTTCGCAGAAATCTAACAAGATGCCCTGACAGGCATAAGGATTTCTGCGAAACCAGCTGAAGCATAAAAAAATGAAAGACTAGTGACATTCTTCAAATTTGAAGATTGAATGACTTCTACAATACAACATCACATTTTTGATCACACACTCCCTAGGAATCCATGAAAGTATAACTGATATATATAGATCAAAAATAGATAAAACAAAAATAGAACTATAACAGTTAATCCCGCTAGAAAGTTTGTCAACTATTGTTCCCAGGGATGATGGAAATTTAGCTTTTAAAAAGTGTAAATAGGACTTAACTAAAAACAACAGAAGTTTTTACATACAAAGAAAAGAAATACGCGTAAGGTGCGAATCGTAACCATGGATACCCATTTTATATGACAGCTTTTTTAAAAAAGAAACGATGTAAGAGCTAAAAGAGAAAAAAACACAAACTTTTTCGAAAAAAAATTAAGAAACAAAGTAAAAGCGAAAAACTCATCAGAAATACTATGTTTAAAACTACCTACTTATCTACCTACCTAATCTAGCTACTAAGCATTTGAAAATATAGCTTTTAAAAAGTTTAACAATGAACGACTTCGATAAATTTTTCCTAACTGCAAGAGAGCTTCATACCACAAGATGTTACCAACAACGAACTTTTAAAATTATAAGTTTATTACAAGCGATGCTTCGAATTTGGTGGAAGTGAAGTTCTCCATTGTATTTTTAGTGGGAGAAATGTCTGTTTTTTTCATGAAGATGTGACAAAATACTAAAATACTTTATAAAGAATGATTTGGTAGTTTTCATGTAAATGTACGCACGGAATTTCAAAAAACCGCTAGGTTTGGACAGTAGAAAAAACAAGATGCCCTTACGGGCAGAAAGATTTCTGCAAAATCTTTTGAAGCATGAAAAATGAAATATGTTATGAAATTTATGAAATTCGACAGAAAATGTTGAACGACCTAGGTGGGCTCGAACCACCGACCTTTCAGTTATCAGACAAGTCCACTAGCCAACTGTGCCACGGAAGCACGTGTATTTCGTTATTGTATTATAAAGCTTTTTTGACTCTTCTGTTTACAAAACGTTGAGAATTATTTTCAGTAAGAAACGATGATCACAGTCCAAGATAGTTATTAGTTTCTTCTACAAATTTTCTTTTTTAACTGAAAATATGTTTTATGTCTTAAAATATATTTAATATTGATCAAAGAAACTTTTGTAAATATATCGCTGACATGCCATGCACGGTGCTTTGGTTTCATGTAAGTGCACGCACGAAATTTCAAAAAACCGCTAGGTTTGGACAGTAAGAAAAAAACGAAAGCCGGTTGTAATAGCTTTCTTGCTTTCGCAGAAATCTAAAAAAAAGAAGAACAAGATGCCCTTGCAGGCATAAGGATTTCTGCAAAATCAGCTGAAGTATGAAAAAAGAAAGACTACGACATTCTTGAAATTTAAGAAATGTTTAACCCACAATATATATTTATTGTATTCCTGCGTAAGCAAGGAATACTTTGAAACCGTTCGTGTTTTTGTATTCCTGCGTAAGCAAGGAATACTTTGAAACCGTTCGTGTTTTTTTTGTTTTTTTTTTTTTCTTTTTTTTTCACTGTCCAAACCTAGACCAATTTTTGTCGATGGGAAATAGCCACTCAAATCAGTAATGTTCCCAACTTACATTCTTTTTATGATTTAACAGTCTAAACTCACACTATATTCATTGTATACAAGTACTTTGCTTGAAAAGACTCTAAAAGTGTAAAATATAAGCTCTAGTGAAAGGAATAATTAACATATGGCTAAATCGCAGATGCCAAGGTAGAAATGTTGTTTCGTGTGAGTCTTATGCAACGTTCTTACGTTTTCCGTAGTTGTTTTAAAAATGGAAGCGAAGAAGCACGCGTAGATCTGAGAAAATTTCTTGGTTGAATATATGGATATAGAAGAGGTTATACGGCTGTCAAACTTAAAAGAATCAAGAACATTCATGATCCAAACTGATAATCTACGTGAAACTAATACTCTTAGTAGTTATTCGTGATAAATAAGCAGTTTTTGATGCTTCAAATCAGATATGAACGACTACAAAAACGGTATGCTTACATCGATTTAAAAAAATGCGTAAGGTTTCTATTAGTCTTTTTCTAAATATAATACAATTTTCTATCTCATGTTCCTAGGTAAGCTATCCTGTTTTTATAAAGCTCTGGAATCTTGAAGCACAGCTCATCTTCCTCATCAGCTTATACCCATTTTATTAATCAATAGATGACCACTTTTTTTATTGACTAGTCGAATTTAAAATATTGTATGATTCTAAAATTTGTATACTATCAAGCTGACGATAAAAAGGAAACACAGATATTTTTATTATTTCGCAAGGCCAAGTAAAAGTTTTTATTATGAAGTTCAGGTACAAACAACATAAAGATTTTCATACTGTATAGTTTTAAAAGGAGTATTTTGAAACGTCCACGGAAGAGTGTTCTCTAATGGATTTTTAAACTGACGGTGTTCCTTTTTAAGCTTGATCTCCGGCAAAATTTTTCAAAGTCTCTTAATTTTTATGATGCTCTCGGGAATGTAATTAAATGAATTCGAAGTTATTACTATTTACGCCACAGATTTTCCATTCAAAACTTAATGTGACTAAGTTTTCATTACTTAATTACTTTTTGAAGATGCTTTAGGGAATATAAATATGAATAAAAAACTTTTTGAAAAAATCTCTAAATGATGCAAAACAGTGCAGTTTACATGAAATAACAAATATTACTTCTTTCACAGCTACAAGATAAACTGTAAAACACAAAGAACATCATACCACATTATGCATATTGTTTTAAACCATGAACAAACATTCACCTTTTAAAGCACAGATTATTCTTAACGCGATAATCTTTTAATTAGTTAATTGCTTCTTGAAGATGCTTTAGGGAGTGCAACTTAGAATGGAAATCTTTTTAAAACAAGATGCCTTAACAGGCAAAAGGATTTCTGCTGAAATATGAAAGAAAAAGCATATGACATATTTGAAAAAGGTTATGTGATTTCCAAAATAAAAAATCACATTTCTAATGAATATAATCCCTAGGACATTGTCAAAAGATAAGTGACACTATGAGAGACTTATAGTATACTGCTAATAAACTGGATTACATCTGAATGACATTAAATATTCTTTATTTTGTTGATAAGAAATAATATCAAAGATATATTGATCCTTTCAGATATCACAATGTATATGCACGTAACTCATAAACTGTAAAAGTTCTGAATTTCTGAATTTGATACTTGGTGTCAATCTTCCTAGCAGACTTCCTAAATTACAAGCACAAAAATGCATGCAGATTTTGGCCATGCAAAATACATCCACATAGACCAAAACCAACATTATAACTGTTGTAGTTTGTTTTGATTAGTAATACGGAAAGCACTTACAAACATTCTTGATCTGAGTTATCATTCATGACCTGTATATAAAAATTCTTGAAGAAATTCAAAAAAAGGTTGAATGATTTTTACGACATAACATTGCATCTCTGATTTCATATGCACCCAAGGGCATTGCGAAAATATAGTTGACACTATGCGAAACTTTATTGTAAACGTATATACACCACTGATAAACTTAACTACATCTGAATGACATAAAACATTCTTTATTTTGGGGGTACGAAATAATATTAAGTTTATATTGATTTTTTCGGATATTCGGTGATTACGTATGTAAATCATGTTCTTTAAGCATTTGATATGTACCGTCAATCTTCTTAATTACAAATGGAATTATCAATATTTCAAACACAAAAAGTAAACAATAATTTTGATCATTAACAGTTATATATAATACTTATATATGTTCTAAAGCACACACATAACATAATTATATATTGTAACTGAAAGGAAAGTTTTGTATTGTTACATGATGTATCTTTTGAATTTACAGTTGTTTTACAGATGTTTTAATTTGCTATTGTGATTAGTCACTCGTAATAAGGGACATTGACAGTATAACTTAAAAACTGATCAAACAATAAAACAAAGTAAGTGGTGCAGGGTAGACACAAATTTTCTATGTTGGAGCTGAAGAGGAAACTAAGCTGAGCCAAAGTATCCAGAGCTTAAAAGCGTAACAGCTCATATACAAAACAAACGAAGATGTTTTGAATTTAGGCTTAAAGAATATCAAAACATTTCTCTATAAAAACAAACAAATAGCTACCTTTTTCTTTTTGACTCTTCTGTTTACAAAACGTTGAAAACTTCTTTTTAATTAGAAAATAATGATCACAGTTCAAGATAATTATAAGTTTCTTCTATGAAAATTCTTTTTTTATCTTCAGATACCCATATCTATCATTTTCAAGAAACTTTAGAAAATTTTAAAATGGTTTCTACCCTCACATGCGTGGTAAGCGTAAGTTTCATGGAAGCGCACACACGAAATTTCAAAAAACCGCTAGGTTTGGACATCAGAAAAAAAAAAAAAAAAGAAAAACAAAGCCGGTTTTAAAGTATTTCTTGCTTTCGCAGAAATCCAAAAATCTCTGAATTGATGCAAGACTGAAGTTTTATATGAAACAACAAAGTTTAACAGTTATCGTAGCTAAAAGGTAAAATGTAAAATACTGCAAACATCATTCCGCATTATGCATATGGTTTTAAAGCGTGAACTAACACTCATTTATTTCTGAAAAACCTCCAGAAAGTCTTACAGTCATCCGCAGGAATACTTCTGCCCGGTAGGGCATCTTGTTTTTTTTCTTTTTTTTTCACTGTCCAAACCTAGACCAATTTTTGTCGATGGGAAATAGCCATTCAAATCATTAATGTTCCCAACTTACATTCTTTTTATGATTTAATAGTCTAAACTCACACTATATTCATTGTATACAAGTACTTTGCTTGAAAAGACTCTAAAAGTGTAAAATATAAGCTCTAGTGAATGGAATAATTAACATATGGCTAAATCGCAGATGCCAAGGTAGAAATGTTGTTTCATGTGAGTCTTATGCAACGTTCTTACGTTTTCCGTAGTTGTTTTAAAAATGGAAGCGAAGAAGCACGCGTAGATCTTAGAAAATTTCTTGGTTGAATATATATGGATATAGAAGAGGTTGTAGTACGGCTGTAAAACTTAGCACAGCTCATCTTCCTCATCAACTTCTACCTATTTTATTTATCATTTGATGACCACTTTTTTAATTGACTAGTCGAATTTGAAATATTGTATGATTCTAAAATTTGTATACTATCAAGCTGACGATAAAAAGGAAACACAGATATTTTTATCATTTCGCATGGCCAAGTAAAGTTTTTATTATGAAGTTCAGGTACAAACAACATAAAGATTTTCATACTGTATAGTTTTAAAAGGAGTATTTTGAAACGTCCACGGAAGAGTGTTCTCTAATGGATTTTTAAACTGACGGTGTTCCTTTTTAAGCTTGATCTCCGGCAAAATTTTTCAAAGTCTCTTAACTTTTATGATATTCTCGGGAATGTAATTAAATGAATTCGAAGTTATTACTTCTTAAGCACAGATTTTTCTTGACGCGACAAACTTTTTATTACTTAACAAGATACAGATGGCGGAAAACGGTAGCAGCAATTTTACTTAAAGTTATGAAAAGTTACTACAAAGTTCTTTGAGGCTGGTGTTTTTTTATATTTCACTGGTGGAAAACAGGCATAAACGATAAATTTGTTAAAGTTATTAGTTAGTGTAAAAAGGGTCTAATCATAAACCACCAGAAATTAATTTATTAAAGACAAAAGAATTATACATGCGTGATATGAGCTGTATATGATTTTTTTATAAGAAAATTTTTTGTAAGACTATGTGTAGAAAAAAAACACGCGTTTAGAAAAAAAAATATGTTTTTAATTATAATTTCATGAAACCAAAAATGAATTCAAACAAATAACTGCCTTTTCGAACTAGATTTTTGAAAGCCTTAATACAGAAACATATAGTGTATAGTTAGCTAACAACTAAGGTAACATGAAATTTTGAACTGATAAGCTTTACCGTCAAGAAAGGCAACATATGAAGTATTTTCAGTTATCGTAATGAACTAAAAGTCCCATTTTTATGTAGGGCTATTTGATAAGAATTCATTCTTTCATGGATTAAGCTACAAAATATCAGATTATGTACTTTTGAAACAAAACGCAATCTACTTTTAAATGTTTGTTACAGAAAAGCTTCCAAAATTCGAAGGCTGCGTTCCTTCATTAAAACTTACATTGTGTTATTAGTAGAGTCTCGCAGACTCTAAATCACAGACTAATTGCCATTTCGGCCGGAGTAGGAGGAGAAGTAGTAGGAGTAGGAGTCCACGAGTGTTTTAATACGGTATTCGCTATCGCTGCTACCGTAATTACTTCTTGAAGATTCTTTAGGGAATACAACTTTGAATTAAAATCTTTTTTAAAAAATCTCTAAATTGAAGCAAGACTGAAGTTTTATATGAGACAACAAAGTTTAATTGTTATCGTTGTTAAAAGGTAAAATGTAAAATACCGCAACATCATTCTGCATTATGCATATCGTTTTAAAGCGTGAACTAACATTAATTTCTTTCTGAAAAGCCTTCAGAAAGTCTTCCAGTCATCTGCAGGAATACTTCTGCCCGGTAGGGAATCTTGTTTTGTTTTTTGTTTTTTTTTCACTGTCCAAACCTAGACCAATTTTTGTCGATGGGAAATAGCCACTCAAATCATTAATGTTCCCAACTTACATTCTTTTTATGATTTAACAGTCTAAACTCACACTATATTCATTGTATACAAGTATTTTGCTTGAAAAGACTCTAAAAGTGTAAAATATAAGCTCTAGTGAAAGGAATAATTGACATATGGCTAAATCGCAGATGCAAAGGTAGAAATGTTGTTTCACGTGAGTCTTATGCAACGTTCTTACGTTTTCCGTAGTTGTTTTAAAAAGGGAAGCAAAGAAGCACGCGTAGATCTGAGAAAATTTCTTGGTTGAATATATGGATATAGAAGAGGTTATACGGCTGTCAAACTTAAAAGACTCAAGAACATTTATGATCCAAACTGATAATCTACGTGAAACTAATACTCTTAGTAGTTATTCGTGATAAATAAGCAGTTTTTGATGCTTCAAATCAGATATGAACGACTACAAAAACGATATGCTTACATCGATTTAAAAAAATGCGTAAGGTTTCTTTTAGTCTTTTTCTAAATATAATACAATTTTCTTTTTCATGTTCCTAGGTAAGCTATCCTGTTTTTATAAAGCTCTGGAATCATGAAGCACAGCTCATCTTCCTCATCAGCTTATACCCATTTTATTAATCAATAAATGACCACTTTTTTAATTGACTAGTCGAATTTAAAATATTGTATGATTCTAAAATTTATATACTATCAAGCTGACGATAAAAAGGAAACACAGATATTTTTATTATTTCGCAAGGCCAAGTAAAAGTTTTTATTATGAAGTTCAGGTACAAACAACATAAAGATTTTCATACTGTATAGTTATAAAAGGAGTATTTTGAAACGTCCACGGAAGAGTGTTCTCTAATGGATTTTTAAACTGACGGTGTTCCTTTTTAAGCTTGATCTCCGGCAAAATTTTTCAAAGTCTCTTAACTTTTATGATGCTCTCGGGAATGTAATTAAATGAATTCGAAGTTATTACTATTTGCGCCACCGATTTTCCATTCAAAACTTAATATGACAAAGTTTTCATTACTTAATTACTTTTTGAAGATGCTTTAGGGAATATAACTATGAATAAAAAACTTTTTGAAAAAATCTCTAAATGATGCAAAACAGTGCAGTTTATATAAAATAACAAATATTACTTCTTTCACAGCTACAAGATAAACTGTAAAAAAACAAAGAACATCATACCACATTATGCATATTGTTTTAAATCGTGAACAACCATTCACCTTTTAAAGCACAGATTATTCTTAACGCGATAATCTTTTAATTAGTTAATTGCTTCTTGAAGATGCTTTAGGGAGTGTAACTTCGAATGGAAATCTTTTTAAAAAAATGTCTAAATTGATGCAAAACTGAAGTTTTATATGAAACAACAAAGTTTAATAGTTATCGTAGCTAAAAGGTAAAATGTAAAATACTGCAAACATCATTCCGCATTATGCATATGGTTTTAAAGCGTTAACTAACACTCATTTCTTTCTGAAAAGGCTCCAGAAAGTCTTACAGTCATCCGCAGGAATAGTTCTGCCCGGTAGGGCATCTTGTTTTTTTTTTTTTTTTTTCACTGTCCAAACCTAGACCAATTTTTGTCGATGGGAAATAGCCACTCAAATCATTAATGTTACCAACTTACATTCTTTTTATGATTTAACAGTCTAAACTCACACTATATTCATTGTATACAAGTACTTTGCTTGAAAAGACTCTATAAGTGTAAAATATAAGCTCTAGTGAAAGGAATAACTAACATATGGCTAAATCGCAGATGCCAGGTAGAAATGTTGTTTCATGTGAGTCTTATGCAACGTTCTTAAGTTTTCCGTAGTTGTTTTAAAAATGGAAGCGAAGAAGCATGCGTAGATCTGTGAAAGTTTCTTTATTGAATATATGGATATAGAAGAGGTTGTAGTACAGCTGTAAAACTTAAAAGAATCAAGAACATTTATGATCCAAGCTGATAATCTACGTGAAACTAGTATTCTTAGTAGTCATTCTTGACAAGTAAGCAGTTCTTGATGCTTCAAAATAGATATGAACGACTACCAATAGGGCATGTTTATATCGATTTAATGCGTAAGGTTTCTATTAGTCTTTCTAAATGTAATACAATTTTTTAATTCATGTTCCTAGATAAGCTACCGTGTTTTTATAAAGCTCTGGAATCTTGAAGCACAGCTTATCTTCCTCATCAACTTATACCCATTTTATTAATCAATAGATGACTACTTTTTTAATTGACTAGTCGAATTTAAAATATTGTATGATTTTAAAATTTGTATACTATCAAGCTGACGATAAAAAGGAAACACAGATATTTTTAATATTTCGCAAGCCCAAGTAAAAGTTTTTATTATGAAGTTCAGGTACAAACAACATAAAGATTTTCATACTGTATAGTTTTAAAAGGAGTATTTTGAAACGTCCACGGAAGAGTGTTCTCTAATGGATTTTTAAACTGACGGTGTTCCTTTTTAAGCTTGATCTCCGGCAAAATTTTTCAAAGTCTCTTAACGTTTATGATGCTCTCGGGAATGTAATTAAATGAATTAGAAGTTATTACTATTTACGCCACAGATTTTCCCTTCAAAACTTAATGTGACAAAGTTTTCATTACTTAATTACTTTTTGAAGATGCTTTAGGGAATATAACTATGAATAAAAAAGTTTTTGAACAAATCTCTAAATGATGAAAACAGTGCAGTTTCTAGAAATAACAAATATTACTTCTTTCACATTCACCTTTTAAAGCACAGATTATTCTTAAAACGATAATCTTTTAATTAGTTAATTGCTTCTTGAAGATGCTTTAGGGAGTACAACTTCGAATGGAAATCTTTTTAAAAAAATCTCGAAATTGATGCAAGACTGAAATTTTATATGAAACAACAGAGTTTAATAGTTATCGTAGCTAAAAGTTAAAATGTAAAATACTGCAAACATCATTCCGCATTATGCATATGGTTTTAAAGCGTCAACTAACACTCATTTCTTTCTGAAAAGGCTCCAGAAAGTCTTACAGTCATCCGCAGGAATACTTCTGCCCGGTAGGGCATCTTGTTAAATTTCTGATCATGTACTCCCCAAAAATCTGGAAAAACATAATTGCCACTATGCAAAACTTTATACCAATAAACATCAATAAACTTGATTATATCTGAATGACATATGTTCTTTATTTTGTTGGTACGAAATGATATTAAGTATTCAGTGATCAATTCTGATAAGACAATGAGTATGCATGTAAGTCAATGTAAATGTTATGAATTTGAATATGTATTGTCAATCTTCCTAACAGAATTCCTAATGACAAAAAGGAAAGCATAGATTTTAATGATACGAAATACATCCATATACATACAAAATCAACATACATAACTGAAACTTAAACTTAAAAACTTAGAAACTTAAAAAAACATTAAATTTTTAATTACGCATACACCCCAGGAATTACGTAAGTCTTTCAATATATACGGTCAATCTTCCTAATAACGAAAAGACTTCCCAAACAAAAAAATAAACAAAGATTTGGATTATGTAAACATGTGATTTAAATTAGCAAACATAACTGAAAGCAGTTAAAATTTAAATACAGTCAAGATAAGTTTCCTATTTGCTATCGTAAGTAGGGAGTCCCATTCCTAATTAAGGGCATTGATTATAATACAGCCAAAAACTACACAAGTAAATATGCTAACATAGCTAGAGAAATATCAAACATAAAATCATGCAGGCAGAGGTTAGACAGATATTCCTGTTGTTGGAGCTGAAGTGGAAACTGAGCTGAGCTGTACGTATCCAGAACTTAAAAGGCATTACAGCCCACAGATGAAACAAACGAGCTTTTGTATTTAGAAAAGCTTAAAAGAATACAAGACATTTTCAAAAAAATAAAAACCTTTCCTTTTTGACACACTGTTTTTATAAAACATTGAGAACTTGTTTTTAAAAAAGAATGAACACAGTAGAATCTTTGTAAGATAATCATAAATTTCTACCCTCTACTCTTGGTCTTGGAACTGTAAATCTATTCAACATTGATCAATCAACTTTTGGAAGTTTCTTCGGTCACGCTGTAGTGTACCATTTTGCGAACGGCGTGCAAATGTAAGTCGAAAAATACCCGGATGATCACATGGTGGAAATTCAAGCCAATAAACTAGCGCTACTAAGGTTAATTAGCACCCTTGCGAAATAGTGGCGCCTTATGCACCAATGAACATTAAGACGGCTTTTGTATGAACCAATCAAATTGGAGAAACAAATATGAATAGGTTTGGACAGTAAGATGAAAAAAAAAACAAAAAACACAAAACAAAGACGATCGTAAAGGCTTTCTTGCTTACGCAGAAATCCAAAAACAAAGCCGGTTTTAAAATATTTCTTGCTTTTGCAGAAATCCAAAAAAAGAAAAACAAAGCGGTTGTAATAGCTTTCTTGCTTTCGCAGAAATCTAATAAGAACAGAGCTGGTTTTAATAGATTGCTCTTGCTTACGCAGAAATCTAAATATGTTTATTTCGAAATTCATCGTTTGTATAAACCTTCTTTTATAAGCAGTGCTGTTTGTAAGGATGATGAAGTTGTCGATATTTTAAAACACCCGCATGGTAACGCTTTTTGAATAAATCATTTAGTAAACGCTGAAAAGATGGGTGAGAATTGATGGGCTAGAATGTTTTTGTAAGTAATGACCAACATTTTATGTTTGAGAGAAATATTTCATTTTTTACTAGTTTAAGCACTGAAAAGAAAAAATATGTTTAGGTTCGAATTTCATGGCAACTGTTCGGTGGATAATGATTATTTCGGTGTATGTCTTATATTTCCAAAAATCATTTCCGTAGCATCATTACCCTATTACCCTACACGACTGTTTGCTAAGCGGCGTTTATTGTGAGCATGCGCAGTTCCGTACTTTGAAATACCCGTATTTTCATAATGGCGGAAAGTCTTTTTCGACGCCAAACGAAAATGCAGAAAATGCGCTTTTTGAGATATGTATAATATGTATAATATGTAGTATAATATGTATAATCAATAAGCAAATACACTTAGAAAGCTGGAAACTAGTGAAAAAGATTCTAGCACGTGTAGTGCTTTCATTCCAGTTGCGTTCACTTTGTGAGCTGTTCAGGAATTTTCTACATTCCATTTCTAGCAGGTATGCTTAAATTTGACCAATTCTACAATCGATATGTTCATGAGTAATTAAGGGTGATAATGAATTTTGTTGACTCTGATGCTGGGCTTTTTTGGAAGCTAAAAGGTCAAATTTTAACAGGAAAAAAAAGGAAATCTGTACCAGTTTTTTTGAAAGAAAAATGGAGGCAGATATTCAACACATAAACATAATAACTAACGTAAGTTATTTTCATTCTTTATGTCAATTTTCTTCTAAACTAACTAGATTTATAGATCAAGCATGGTAAAACTTAGCTGAAATTACATTTGGGATTATCTCTCTTCTCTCTATTTTGTACTTCAGACTAGACTTCTCTATATAAAAAACTTGGAACTGTATTTAAACATAACTAAACTATATAACTGTAACTACACAATTCTATGACTCGTGTTCTTCTAAATTTCTTTTTCTCTTTACAGGTATTAGTTTTCGAATGGAGGGATTGGTACTTGTGGTGTGCTCTTTCAACATGCTATTTAGCCTTCTCGTAGCAGGGACCATGGTTTGGTAAGTGCGTTGAAGTTTGTTGAATATTGGGTGAATACTTTCTATTCCCTGTTCACCATAAACACCAAACCCTAATCTCCATTTATTTATAAATGGAATAACGTGATCTTCCAAAACTTTGGTGTGATAGACTCTTCAGGAAATGTTTCTCTGAAGAATGTCATGAATGCAACAATTCCTTTTTCTAAAAAAAATTAATCATATAGCACTCGGTTGGAAGATGGTATTCAATGGCAAGGAAAGAAATTTAGCCAGACTCACGTAGTTCAATTATACTTAGGTCATCGAAAACTTCCTTTCCATTAATAGTGCTGTGACAAATGGAATATAAATTGAATAATTTTTTGAACTTTTCTGCAATACTAATTGCCTCTCTATGGACCTCGTCACCAACAAATCCAAGACTATGAACTGTCAATGGTATACTGTTGCATAAATCTAAGATGCTCTGAAACTAAGATAGAACAAGATAATTATTTTGCATAAATTTATTGTGAAAATATTACGAGATTGTAAGATATATTCATGGAAACTATTATTTCTATTTATTTAGATAAGAAACAACACCTTCAGCATTTTATCCACATGATTACCCACAAAGCTTCGACCATGGTATGCCTGTCTGTAAACGTTATGCTTCTTCAGTGTTTCATCGAGCATCTTTACACAGGGACCTCCAGAATGTTGTACTTCTTTATCCCTGATGTTTTTTATCTCTTTCATCTACAAATTCACATGATAATAAATTTTTAGATTTATGTGTTTGAAAGAAACAATACATCATTATAATATCAATCAGAACCTTCTTGTTTTTCTTTTCTTGAAAATATTTTAATCTTGGCTCAAAAATCTTTCTGATGTTTGGCTCATTTTCTGGTGATTGACAACTATTTATTTTCACAGCCTCATGTATCAGCATCAGTTTTTCATCGCAAGATATAATGGATTCCTCCAATGCTCTTACTCGCTTCAAAACATCAGCGATATCGGACAGCTCATCAACCGATCCATTTTTAGCTGCAATTTTTACATCAAGAAGATAGCATCTGTCTTCCAGCATATTAAAGAACTTGAGATACGTTCCCAGCGAGATATGAAGACCAGGAATGGAAACCTTAAGTACCATTTATCAGACTTTCGAAAGTTTTCATATATATATTATAGTATTATAGTATTTATGTAAATTTCTTACTTGGTTTAATGGTACATCCAAAAGAGGTAGGTTGTTATTCAATTTTGCGTTTTTGATGTCACCTCCAGTGTTCTTGAATCTGGCGTAATCGTCTTTAATTGTTTCCAATGTTCTCATTTGGATTTGCCGTTGTTGCCTTGGTAACTTCAATTGATCTTTTTTTATCAAACAAAATAAGCAGAAGTGTCGTCCTAGAAAAAACAGTTTCTAAAAGAGCAGGCTGTATGCTGGTTTAGGGCTTTATCTTAAGTTTCGCTTACCATTAGCTCCACTTAGACCATAAATTTTGCAAAGAAATTCATAATCTCCGCAGATGAATATACGAATAAGTCGTCCCCTATGTATATTATCGGTTATAAAATAAAAGTTATCCATCCATTGAAATAGAATCTGTTAATATGGAATTCCTTCTACTTACATGAAAGATGAACCTTGGAGTAGATTTAAAGTCTCCTTAAATTTTTTGCTTGTCAGGTAAAGGTTATAATGGAAGTCTTTCGCTTCAAATACACTGAATTCGGTGGTATAATGCACGCTATTAGGTTTGCTTGTATTTGCAATTTGATATATGTATTTAAAGGAATTGCCACCATGGTCACCTTCAAGCTTCAAGTGTATTTCATTTTTCATTTGTAGTGTATAGTCGACAAAATTCCCAGAGCTGAAATGGTAAGTATTTATTTAATTTTTTGTATATAAATGACTTCATGTTAGATGAAAATATCTTACAGAAGAAGGGATTCTGTGTAAGACTTAATATGCTCCTCAAGATTTTCGATGTAACTCCAGGGAGCTGTTGCAATTTGATGTTCCCCAGGTTTATTGGAAAAGGTGAAAGGGACTTCAACAGTTTTGATAATTGCTCCATTACACTTTCCAATCATGTTTCTTTGTTTTATTTCACTATCTGGTTTTAAATAAAATTCACGTAACCACCTGAAAAGATAAATGAAGCAATTACATTATTCCTATGTATTTACTTTCAGAATATAAAAAGGATTGATATGACAACCTGATACAGCACGCATTTTATCCCAAGGCAATCCTAACTCGCATTTCATTGCAACAAGTTGTTGTGCTGTAACAGCAGGAAGAATATCTGCTTTCCTGAGAATGCTCACTTTATCGGATTTGTCGAGTTGCTGTACTAGAAGTTGTGTGTGATGTGTTGTGGATGTAGCGCTTCCAGCAATTGTTGCGATATTTTCATTTAAGATTGTTTGCCTTTTCTGGATAGTTCTTCGATGAGCATGCTTTGATGGAATGACGGAATTCACAACTCTTTTAAAGACTACAGGCTAAAGGAAGTTCAATATGTTGGATTTGTCAAGCTGCTTATTTCTTAATAAAGGACGTGTAATATATACGCAATGTGTATATGTGTGTATGTGCCATATATTGTGATTGTAAACTTACCCTTGGTCCACCACTCTGAAATTTTATGAAAGAATCGTTCTCCAATTTTTGCTTTAGGACATGGAGGGTTGGGTCCTCAATGTCACGGGGGATAATGCTATTCTTTTCTAGTTGAAATACCTCATTCAACATCCGGCTGCTAATTTGGGGTGGTGGGCCATTACAAGTTTTCTCGTGTTCTTTTAATGCAAAAGCCTCTTGAAACTCACACTGGAAACTGCAATTATGTTTGCAAGCCACCATGGTATGCAACATTGCAGTGTGAATTGTTTTTGAAAACTGGAGTGTTAGGGGGGATAATGCTGTATCACATGAAAAACAAGTATTGTTTATTAAGGAATTACCAAGAATGTTTGGAAAAACACAAGAATAGCAATATGGGTGTTCACATGTAGAATTGAAAAGAGGCTCCAACATGGCTTTGTGGCAGATTGAACATTTGAAAACACACCCAATTTCTCTGGAGTTGAACAAAAGAATTATGTCCTCACTGAATTTCGGAATGTCTTTGTAAATAGTGTCTGCTATTTTTTTCGTCCATTTGTATTTTTGTGACCCCCTTCCTGTCTTGTTCTTTTTCTTTGGCCTACCTGCTTTTTTGGTGGGTGGACTCCAGCTGCAAACTAAACAATTATTGTCATGTGCCAACCATTTCCATGGCCTTGTATTGCTCGTCGTGTTTCTTTGAAGGATGTTATTCATTTTGGCATGACAACACAAGCAAAAGTTGGGAGGGTGGATAGAAGGTTGGATAGTGTGGATATCTAGCAAAAACGCTTTCTTGAGTTCCGAGAAATATTTTTCAACAGAACTACATCGATTTTCTAGAAAGCTTCCACAAATAAAACACAGGTTCTTTAGTTGTGAAGTGTGTGAGGTGCTCGACGTCATTATGGTGGGTGGGTAAGGTATCGAGTCTTGAACTTGATCAAAAAAACTGGTACAACACCAATCTATACCTGATTTGCTCTATCAGGGAAGTAGAAACTCCTTGTAAGGTTTGCCAGTACTGTCAAAATTCATTTAAAGTGGCAACAGCCAGATGAAAATGATTAAAGTTTTGAGAATTTGTTGTGATGTATGGTTGAAAATTTTGAATTTCGCGCGGAATTTTATTTCGAATCATAATACAATTTGGTTTATTGAATCTTTAATTAATCATTTTAATTCGTATGGGGGTGATGATTTATTATATTTCCAGTAATAAAATCACAAATGGAGGCACACATGTAAATTTTGTGTCCCCCTGACTTTGTTGTTTTTCTTGACATCAACTAAGCATCTTTTGCGCATGCTCACAATAAGATTCGCTTTCGCCGCATATGTAAACAGTCGTGCCTATTATTCGAATCAACCAGCTCGAATCTACGGAAAACCCATAAATTCAATTCTGCAAATGATATTACTTTAAATAACCTTAAATTTAGACCGATAATCGCTCCAACTGGTAAATACACATACAAAGCAGCACAGGTCATAGGTGGTTATCTAAATCCATTAATTAGTTCAAATAATTATATCATAAAAAACAGACAAGACTTTGCAAGCATCCTCAAAAGTCAAACACAATTAAATCCAAATGAAGAGTATGTTTCTTATGACGTAGAATCACTATTCACCAACATTCCTATCAAATGAAAATCTACGATGAAAATAAAGTACCTAAACTCTGTAGCAGATTAATATTTAAACGGTTGAAGAGAAGTATTACAAACAGACAGATGGATGCAGACAGATGGATAGATTTATCCGTCATATTTCTCGGCATCTTTACGACAAAATTAGAAGAGGATGCAGTCAAACCACTAAATCCGCCATTTTACAAAAGATTTGTAAATGATGTTGTTACAAGGAGAAAAGAAGAAGTTCCGGATTTACTCTTTGATAGAATTAAAAGTCATCACAAGAAATTTAAGTTTGCAGCAGAGGTCGAACCGACAAAGTTTTTAGACACCAAACTTGTCAACAATAAAGACACATACACAAATCAAGTATACAGAATAGAAACACAGCTTCCTGTACACTGGTGGTTGAAAACGCCTAAGAGATATAATCGAAGTGCCATTAATGGAGATTTATAACGCTCACTCCAAATCTCGTCTGATATGAACAAAGAGAAATGAAGAATAATGTATAATACCACTTGATCTCTTTGAAGTACCAAAATAGAAAGTATTGGTTGAAATTCCTTTCTGCTCTTCTAATTAAGAAGCAACAAAGCAGTTCATCATAAAAGTTCACGGCTTTACTGATGACAAGATTGCTATCATAATCAAATGGTCTACAAAGAAAGTTAAGTCCCTTTTCCAATTGAGAGATAAGAACCCTTACCCAGCGTGTGCCATATACGAATGTGAATGTCGTTGTGGTTCGAAATGCATAGGGGAAACACAAAGAAATGCAAAAATTAGATGGAATGAACACGAAAACGTAACCCAACGCACAGTTTTAGTTGGAGAATTTTGTTACCAGTGTCCGACAAAGAAAGGACTTGGAAGCATCTCAGATAGCACTCAAGGGACCTCTGATCTTATTTCGTAATGGTGTCACCTGGGATTTCTAAACCAATTATGTTACATTTATACGCTTTAAACATTTAAATTACCTTTAGTACCACCACCACCCCACCCATCTAAATAGCTTTTTAAATTGTTTTGAAAACCAATTTTATTAGACTTCTTGTAAATAAACTTCATTTGTAAACAACATTGATGAAGGAAAGATTTCCAAAAAGCCTTTGCTAAAATACTTTAAACTTTGTTGTTTTCTCTTTTGAAAATTACCACTTTTCTTTTCCTTTTCCTGAAATATTCGACGTACCCACAGCCTCTTCCTTTTCATTTTACGTCGACAATTAATCCTTATTTTTAAAAGCAGAAAAAGTTGAAGTAGTTGGACATTTGCCACCTTTATCAATTATGGCAAGGGTGCAAGTGGTTCCTAAAATTGGGGGTATCACTACACAGGGATAAGGTTTATTGTATTGGAACTTCGTTTCAGTGTTTAATAAGAAAGTGAGTGACAATTGTCCCCCCTTGGGATTACATCGATTATGATACAAAATACAGTCGGATTTATAAACATGGTTGATACATCTGAATGAGCGAATCACTACAAAACGGCGGTGTGTATTCGTTCTTACCTGTTTTCACGCGCTCTCATTCGTAATAGAGAATGCTGAAAAATATATTTACAGTGGTGAAACTGGAAGTGATATATGCCTTTCAGAATTCATGTTGTAAATTACAAGCTGATTATTGTGGTTACATAAGTACTAGTAATATCTCAATACTCTTAATGGTTGATACTAGAGAAAACTATTTTTGAAGGGGTTGTCATAGATGCCTCTTCAGGTACATTTGACAGTTATTGCGCACGGATAATAATAAATGCTCAAATATTATTATAAGCAACTGAGATTTCAACTTTTTCAACCGTCCTTTCATTGAACTCAATCGACATTCAATCTTTAAAAATCACAGTATTGAAGGTCATGGTTTATTTATGTTCATGAACATGTAAGTATAACTTTTGAAACTATATTCGCTTTGTGTTTGAGTATCTTGTTTGACATGTCGGCAAATTTTTCAGGTTATTGAAGGCAAGTAACATAATTGTTTACTCAAATTTGATGTTCGCGAAGAAAATGTTGTTTATCCAGCACATAATTACCTTTCGGTGTTGGTCTGCTATTCAGAATATATGTTCATAAATTCTATCCCGATGAAATAAAGACAAAAACGTTTTTATATGATAAAACATTGAGCAAGTAATTTTATTATTAAAAACTTTTTACTAAAACCTGAATCTTTCCCTTTAAAGAAAATATAAGTCGGAAAAACTTATCCTCCCTTTGTTACTAAATATGGTTTATGACCAGCACACTTTATTTATTGAACAGTAAATAACAAATAAATACATTCGATCGTAATTTTGCCAAGTAAATGTAACTAAAACGAAGCAACAGATCAGATTTTGATAACATGTAGTACACATTTTAGATGCTAAAACATTAAACTTGCAGCTATATACAGACAAACTAGTCACATACTTTCAGATTTTCAAACACGATTTTTATGAAAATATATAAAATAATTTTTGTTTCATGTTTCTTTGAACTTGTTTTCCATTTTTTTCTCATAGTGCTCTTAAAGAAAAGATGTCAAGACTCCCACTTATAATCTTGCAATACGTATTGCGTTCAATATCGATAATAGTACACCTATTTGGAATAGCTTGTTTATATCAACAAGCGCAACGTAGTGGTAAATATTTTATACTTCTCATCAATTTAAGTATCGCAGAAATCTGCATGAACATCGCGTGGGGTATAGAATTTATGGAGATTTACTTGCACCAACATAGGGATGGCGCTTTGTACAGATTTGCAATATCATTACATGGGGGTACCGTGTTGGCCTTTTACACAGCTTTGATAATTTTAACATTGGACAGACTTCTTGCAGCTGTGTTGAATTTGAAATACAAGTATCACGTTACCAATAAGAGAACATTAGGGCTAACCATTGGATCATGGATTTTTAATTTATTGTGCTGTATTCCATTTTATTTTGGTGTTAGCAACTACAACCACAAAATATTTCATATATATGTGTACATATCATTTGACATGTTGTACATTGTCATAGCGGCAATGACATACACTACTATATTCACCATCTTAATGAAGAGTAACCGAAATGTTGGCAGGGAGAACGATAAAACCTGGAAGAAGGCTCATCGCGTTCCTTTCTTAATTGTTATCACTTACATAATATTTTATGCAATACCAGATATAGTGCATGCATTTACGAATCTGAATTCATATTACAGTTATTGGGCCGGAGTAACATTGTCTACAGGGGTGATAATAGATCCATTTATTTATATTTTCCTCCATAAGGAGACAAGACAGACAGCTTGGTCATTGCTATGTTGTGAATGCTGCAGAAGTAAGCATAAAGATTCTATCAAGCAAAATGAAACAGTCCCTGAACAAAATAACAATCAAAATCAGGAAATGGTGAAACTGTGGATTTGACAATTACCTTTTCGTCATTTTTCACTTGTTAAAAGAACATACTGGTTACTGAAAGTGATATTGATATCGCTCTTTGAAATTCTCTATTCTGATTGCCATTCTTGGCTGCTTTATTTTAAGATCTGAAAACAAATTTTCAGCGGGCACAAAGACGTCGTAAAGACGTCGTAGAGACGTCTTGAAAAGATGTCCCTAAGACGTCGCGAAATGGTCGCGAAGGTGGAATCTCAAAATCACATCTTCATTGAGACGTCTCGATGACACCCCAACGAAATCGTAAGACGTCCCTGAGACGTCGCTCAATGGTCGCGAGGTGGGATCCTCAGAAAACGTCCCAATCACATCTTCACTGAGATGTCTCGACGTCTCTCAATCTCTGGCCGTAACGACATCGTAGAGACGTCCGATTAACAACCTCCTTTTCCTGGGATCATAGGCCATCTATGTTGGGATCATCAAAAGAACAAAACATACATATTCAATGGATGTCTCCTTTTTAATTCTTTTTAAAAGTTTACAACACAACAATTTACAGTTCAACATATACTAACTAATTTGTCATCAAGTTATAAAATTTTGAATCACATGTATTTCGACATTTAAGACTCCCTTCGGCTAGCCTTTTTGAAATTTCGCCAACCTCATTATCGATCAGGAGATCTTTGAGCATCATCTACAGTGCTGTTCTGATGCTGGAATTCTGAAACTAAGTTCAACAAGAATGTATAAATATGTATAAATATACCTACCGAATGGATTCAGAAAACAGAAACTCACCGTTAATTTCATCGAACAGGATCGTATGTTTTCAAGGTGTTTTTCCATTTACACTTTGCTAGTTTACCTTTGACAAAACACCATGTTTAATTAATTCTTCTAAGTTTTATCTAAACGTCTTTTATCGAAATTTATGTTACATGTATCATTATTAACAGTATTAACCTTTTCTTACAAGAAAGTCTTTGCTTTTGAAACTTTCTATATCACATGTGAATTTTATAGCCCGGGAATTTCTCTTTGTCTTACGTATTTGTGATTGGTCTATTTTAAATTCTTTAAATCATGCAACTGTAGTAAAACCTATTCGATGAATCTTTTTTGACTAATCGCTTTTGAAAATTAACAAGAGCCAGATGGCGCAAAACGGTAACAGCAATTGTATTTAAAGTTATGAAAAGTTACTACAAAGTTCTTTGAGGCTTGTGTTTTTTTATATCTCACTGGTGGAAAACAGGCATAAACAATAAATATGTTATAATAATAAGTTAGTGTAAAAAGGGTCTAATCATAAGCCACCAGAAATTAATTTATTAAAGACAAAAGAATTATACATGCGTGAGCTGTATATTTTTTTATAAGAAAATTTTTTGTAAGACCATGTGTAGAAAAAAAACACGCGTTTCGAAAAAAAAATATATATGTTTTTAATTATAATTTCATGAAACCCAAAATGAAATCCAACAAATAACTGCCTAACTAGATCTTCGAAAGTCTTCTTAATACACAAAACAGTGTTGTAGCTAACAAACAAGGTAATAAGAAGTTTTAAACTGATGGGCTTACTAACAAGAAAAACTATATATAACCAAATTTTAAGTATCAATGTATTTTCAGTTAGCATAAATAGCTGAAACTTCCATTTTTACGCAGATCTATTTGATTAATATTCATTCTTTCATGAATTATTTCATAATAACATCAAAGAAAACGTCCTTTTAAATGTTTGATATGTGAAACCTTTCGAAGGCTGCGTTCCTTCATTAGAATTTACATTGCGTTATTAGCAGAGTCTCGCAGACTCTAAATCGCAGACTAATTGCCATTTCGGCCGGAGTAGTAGTAGTAGGAGGAGGAGTAGGAGTCCACGGGTGTTTTAATACGGTATTCGCTTACGCTGCTACCGTAATAATTGTTTCGAAGGTCGTTATTTAATCTGTATAAAGACGTCCCAAAAACGTCGTGAAAGCATCCCTTACACGACCAATAAACAGAATTCGATACGAATGTAAATTCTATATAAGCATGATCGACGTCGCAAAATGATCTCAAAACCAAACGACCATTTTACGATTAAATTGAGACGTCTCAAAGACGTTTTGTTTGCTTCGAAGCAAACTTGAGAAATACCAAACTACCTATTGAAATACCAAACTAACTATTGAAATACCAAACATAGATATTGCAGTATACCATATTGCATACCATATATAATATACCATATTATATATATTATTGTCTTGTCAGTTTTAGCTTACTGCATTCAGCAACATTAATGTGTACTCAGAAATAATACTTCCCTAATATTCCTGTACTGTTAATTTGTATTTATATCTTATATAATCATGATCACTGTTGACCAATGGCGTGCAGCATGTGGTGTTTTTTTATTGTAAAGTTCGTACAGACATTGTTTATGTAAACCACTTTGAATTGTTATTAGGGGCTGTTTATATGGAAGCCGAGCCAGCCCGTTTGCAGGGCTAGCCCTTTAGCCGGGCTGGAAATTTTTTCTGTTTATTTGAAGCGCGCTGGCCCTGCAAACGGGCTGACCTCTTTTTCATGCAAACCAAGTGGGAAAATTTAAGCGTCAGAAAGAAAGATTTGCAAATTTTAAGCCAATCAAAATCTGTGTATTTGTAACGAGGCTAGCCCGTTTGCCGGGCTGGCTCACCTGAGACTGTTTACATGGGATTTTTTTTCAGCCCGCTTGCCGAGATCTCGGGTAAAGTAGCCGAGATCTCGGCAAGCGGGCCAGCCCTCCTGTTCATGTAAACAAAATTCTTAATTACTTTTAAATTACCATGAAGGCGAGATCTCGGCTAAAGGGCTAGCCCTGCAAACGGGCTGGCTCGGCTTCCATATAAACAGCCCCTTAGTGACCTTACGAAACTACGACGGCAACGTGGACGACAACGTGAAGCAAACAAAAGATTCTCTTTACTCCACAGAGTTGCTTTAGAATGGAAGTCATTTCACACTATACTATTGGGAAATAATTTTAATTTTACTAATATCATTATTAGATTTGCACGTTCTACACACAACGTGAAAAGTAATATTTTGAAGTCGTACTGAAAACGAAGACGTGAGAATAGCAGTACTTCGGATAAATTTTCCTTGGTTCCTTCATGATTCTGTTGCTCTAACTTCAAGAAACAAACTTCACTGCATTTTAAATAACTTCTTAACCAAAGTGTATAGTTTCTACTCTTTTGTGATTCATTGGAGATGAATATCTTGTACGTCGTCGTCTTCGTTGCCGTCGTAGTTTCGTAAGGTCCCTATTATTATTTTCACACAACCTTTGTATTGTTACATTACAATTGCTATATTTCATCGGAGTTGTTATCGATCTAACCTTTCTGAAAAATAATCAACTTCTTGTTGATGGTGATGTTGAAAGTAATCCTGGCCCGACATATAACATAGTTAAATTGACCAAGGCGTCTTTCCATCAAGGAAATCATATGTTTGGTGAAAGTGCAGGTATGCAGTGTGCATGTAATTCATTATTGAGTTTGTGTTGGTCACAATACAAACGAATGTCTTTCTGGAAAACAACGGATCTAGATTTTGTAATGATTAAGGGAAATGAATTATATCAACTTCTGAACTGGTCACAATGCCTGTCAGTTGATGATTTACCTGCTCAAGTTTCTATTGTAAGCAATAAGTACACTGTGAAATATGGAGAGAATATTACAGCAGAAATTGCTGAAGGTAGAAATGAAGACTATTCTCCTGAATCCAATGGCATCCTGTTCTTTGTTAACCAAATGACGTTCAATATAACTTGGGATACAAAATCTTTCTATTTGTTTGATTCGCACAGTCGAAATGAATTGGGCATTTATGTTGAAAATGGTACTGGCATTTTGTTAAAGTTTTCCAGCCTCTTGCAGCTTCAAAAATACATTAGCGCAGTACAATTACATAACCGAGAATACGTGTTATGCCAAATACAATATGTTTTCATAGAATTGGAAGAAACATTTCCTACAATTTCTAAAAGTGGTGCAGCAAAAAAAAGAAAACGTGATCTTACGAAAAAACTTGAACCTGATAGCCATGAACAAATTTTAAAGCGTTGGCGAGAAGAGCACTCAAATCTGATTGGGTCAGAACGACATATTAACAGAAATAAACATTTAAAGAAAAAATACACCAAGATCAAAAGTTCACCAGAAGGTAAAAAGCATCTCCGAAAATTACAGCAAAAATACATTGAAAGTGGAGGAACTCCGGAACATGCAGAGAAATTAAAAGCCATGCATGATAAATATATAAAAGTTAAAGGAACTCCTGATTATTTGAAAAGGTTGCAACGGAAAAAAGAGAGATATTCGATGATGAGTCTATCTGCTATGAAGGCTGTAAAGCGAGTTAAAACATTTAAGGACATGATAATGCAAGGACCTTATTATTGCCCCCGCAGCGAGCGTTAGCGAGCGAGGAGGCATAGTAGTTTCACGAGATAGGCGAATGTCAGTTTCCGATTTTGTTCTTCATCATCATCATCTTCCAACTTTCGTGTTGACGTTACACGGTGGTATACAATTATTTGCTGACTTTGCTTTTTTCCCGTTTCAAAGCATGGTACTGTAAGTGGGAGACAGAATGTTTTTTTGTATCTCTTTCCTAATTTGTCATTATATTATACTATGTTATTCAGGAAGTTCGTATGCTAAAATTGCTTAGACATTTTTTATAATTACTTTTGCGTTGTTGTAGTGAAGTGAACAACAAAGATTTTGAAGCACAGCTTGAAATCTGAAATTTTGCCAACCATACATTTTATTTTTGCATATGATTTAGCTCTGAATCTTTCGTTCAATAAATTTTATTCACTGATTTTTGGCGAATCTTGCCATTTTAATTGGATTTCTGTGTATGCAAGAAAGCAAGAGGCGTAGCCAGAGGTCAGTCAAAATTTGTGGAGGAGAGTTAAGTCATTTAGGGTAGAAAAGGAAAGCGTGCAAGTAACCTAATCGCCATTTAAGACTGAAAAGAAATATCATAATGCTGGACTCGTCCAGGTTTTTTTGACTGAGCCTAACTACGCATCTGATAGCCATATTACAAATTTTGGTTCGTCGTGTTTTCCTTCTTTAACTGTCCTCCACTACTGTGATCATGATCAATAAGACCTTCTTACATTTTTTTTCTTGTTTTTTTATGTAAAAGTTAGCTATTTTTGTTTTGAATTAAAGTTTGAAACGCAAATTTCTAATGGATTTTTCGCTTTAATTTTTTTTTTGCGAAAGTTTTTTTTTTCCTTCTTTTGGCTCTTACATAATTTCTTTAACAAATCTTATTTTGATTATAAAATACGTATCCATGTTTCAGTTCACACATTTCTTTTGTTTGTAGCAAATACTTTCTGATATTACTTGTTAAGCCTTATTTACACTTTTTAAAAGGTATATTAGCATCAGTGGGATTTAGGCCTAAGAGATAACAAAAAGTAAAAAAGTTTTGTGCAGATTTTCATCTGTTTAAGTTTAGATCTATTCAGTTTGCATATTCCAAAGTGGTTTTGAAATACCGCAATTATCGAGTTTGTCCTGAAGTTCAATTGATGCCATCATGTCAACCCTTGAATGAAGGGGGTTACTTTATGCCTGTTTCGATGCATTAAAAGTTACAAGTGTTATGACTGGAGCCTCAATGTTACTCATCTTGTGATCATACTGGTAGACAGTTCTAAAACGATTTTGAATGAATGTTGAGCAGCTTTGAGGCTTCCTAAAAAACTGACTTTGTCGAAATGTTTAAGCATATAAGTATGCCACTTACCAGGCCCACAATAAACCAAAACATTTTTTTCGAACAAAACTTATTTTTATTTCCGTTGTATAGCTTGCAATGTATAGCTTGCTGTGTGTACAAATTGAAATGCTTGAGCGCGGGGGCATTTTTAGCTAAAGCTACATGCTAGTATATGTGTTGTCTGTAATCGTTGTTTGTATCATGGAGGTATAAAACAGAAGGAGAACGAACTCAAAATCTGCTATTGTACTATCCGTGATGCGCTGCATTGTTTAAGTCCTCAGTGTGTAATAACATATAATTGCTATCATCTTGCATAATTTTTATAATTTTGGCGTTCTTGCGTGAAAATTTCGTTCATATCAATTCTCCAATGTGATTAAAGATCGTTAGGGTAAAGTTCTTAGCATGCATAATCTGTAGGAATTGGGAGAATTATGCAAAAACGTCACAAATATGCAACGAAAACATTGCAACTTTAGGTCTATATATCTCGTGATCCCCTCAAGCAGTTTCGCCGAGCTTCAGTTTTTGAAGAGAGAATAATCCTAAGTTTTTGCACGTACCGCGGCACTATCGAGGCGCATTTAAGTCAGAAGATATGTAGATTGGAACTTATAGATGAATTACGCGATATCTTCAACTCTGTATAAAAACATAGATTTTCATTTGTTTCTCAAGGAAGCTTAAGGTTTAATAATCTGCTTGTCACTATGCAGCAAGTTGATCCGTTGTTATAATGGATGATATTTGGTTTTTAAATTGTCGTTAATTTTTAAAAAAGTATTCGTTTCACCGACAACCAGCCGAAAGCGCATCACGGATGACATCAAAGTGATACCGCAATGAATAGAATAGTCATTATCTGAATAATAGAAAAATAAGAGTTCGTTCTCCTTCTGTTTTATACCTCCATGTTTGTATAAACCATCTGTTGTGTTATTCAATGAGTGTAATTATGCAACTATTTCTAATAGTTTTGAATTTTCACTTGTGGAAAGCTTTGAGGGTTGCCAATACATCTGCAGAACTTGTCATCAGAAGTTAAAAAGAAAGAATATTCCAGTTCAAGCTGTTTGCAACAATCTTGAGATTGAAAATCTCCCATTTGATCTTTCTGACATCAACCGATTGGAGAAAGTTTTGATAGCGGAACGAATACTTTTCAAGAAAGTTGTAACTCTACCCAAAGGCAATTTTCTAAAAGTAAAAGGAGCCATTTGCAATGTACCAATTGAGGTTGAAGATGTCTGTAATGTTTTACCAAGACCAGCAGATAGTAATGGTTTACTTTTGTTGAAATTGAAACGGAAACTTATGTACCGTGGACATGTCTACTTTGAACCTGTTCGACCTGAGTTTATTCTGAGATCTTTAAATTTTTTGAAAGAACACAACCCATTATACAACAATGTTATTGTTGATTTCAATGGTCTTTCTGAAGAACTGATCAGCTTTACGATTGAAAATGAAAAAATTGATATGAACTCAAGCCTTTCACAGGAAATGGATGAAGAGGATGATAATCCATTAGACACAGACAGAACTGCTACTAATAAAACAGTCATGGCCTCCAAAGTACCTATTCATGTCAATGAAGACACAGTCACTATAGCACCAGGTGAAGGTGTTACTTCAATTCCAATTTATGCAGATAAATTTTGTGAAGAGATGGCTTTTCCGCACCTGTTTCCTTTTGGCACATTTGGATACAATACTGATCGGGAAATGAAAATTTCGCTTGTAAAGTACTTTTTTTTTTAAATCACTCGCCCCACTCAAGGTCGAAGCCACTACAAGGAGTGGGGCTACATATTCCAGGTGATCATCATAGCATTAATCCCCCCGACTAGTCTTCATTTTCCCCGAAATACTTCAGGGAATCAAGTTAGTTGCAGTACCTCCAGGAGTCATGACTTTTTCAACACCCGACCTCTGCGGGGTTTGAACCCTCAATATTGGGTTCCTAAGCTCAATGCTTTAACCACTAAGCCACTACTACTTGAACCAAAGATTGTTGAATTATACTCAAACATTTTCTTCCGATTCTGATTACATATTTTTTGCTAATTATGTCCTTCAGTTGGCAAATTTACACAGCAACATAAATATTGCAATGAAGAAACAAGAACGACCACAGTCGCTAAATCTGTTACAAAAGAAGTAACCTAAAAGGGATAAGTGTGCGACTCCTGATGCATTACACTTCAGTCACACAAAGCCATTGACTGATGACTGCATTAGAATACTCAATTAATGCTGATAACGA
The DNA here is from genome assembly GCA_027922465.2 of Turritopsis dohrnii. Taxonomy (NCBI): domain Eukaryota; kingdom Metazoa; phylum Cnidaria; class Hydrozoa; order Anthoathecata; family Oceaniidae; genus Turritopsis; species Turritopsis dohrnii. Next base: position 720,296 of record BQMF02000170.1, read on the forward strand.
ACTGCCAACAAAACCAGTATCCGAAGAATCGTGATTGCCTGTGGCTGAATCTTTCACAGCGAAAACAAAAAATAAACGGATATTTTCATTCAATAAATTCATGCGAGCTAAAGAAGTATAAGCATTCATATTAAACGGGGAAAAAGGATATTTTCACGTTTATTTTTCCTTGGAAACACAATGAATAAAACGTTAGTTCCCAGAGGAGGTACATTTTTCAAACATGTTTGCTGTTATGGGTTTATTCTATCTTTAACTTAAACAGTTACAGCTTATTCAGTTCAGGAGTTTTGCGAACGTGAGGTAGAGATGGATAAGGAAAGGAGTGAACAATAGAAAACAAACTAATTTGAGCAACAATAGCTTTTGAGTTTTATTATGCATAAGTACAGATTCGTAACTTCTGTACACTGTTCTGACTCTCATATATATGAAATGTATTCTCCATAAAAATGTATCCATAGACTGGAAAATCGTTGCATATCATAGTTGTTTTTCAGAGTCAACAAGTGTTTCGAGGTTTTCACAAGCATTGGGTCATATGTTCTTTCCAAATGACTTATTGTCTGAAGTTCTCTGAAAACCAATAATTTCTGAATATTGCATCATTTTAAGACCATATGTGGCTAGAAATGCCCTAAATGGTTGATATTGTATACTTCTTCTGTCTCTGACTCAAAAGTTCAATTATTTTGTTATAGCCATTAATATTTTTCTTCCTAAATCATACATTGATGTTCATACATTGAAAGCTCTTGTTTGGTGCTTTATGTATACCTGAAAAAATAAAACCAAACAAATATAATAGATAAGATTATTATTGTGACATTTTTTCAAAACTTAAAAATGTGGAAAAATCAGTTTTAAATATACAAAACATATATAATATAAATGTATACTTTTCAAGATATATGATTATGCAATCTGTCTCACAGGTTATCTTTTAGCAAAAAGAATAAATTTAAACGGATTACTTCATCTCTCCCAGACCCCCCAAGATCAGGACAGAGGTGCCAGAGAAAACTTTGAAATTTGACTCGATTTTCACTTGCAACAATCAAAAACAGAAAAATAAAGCATGATTTCTGTTCTCTGAAACTTTCCAATAATATGTTCATGCAAGGTCAAATTGCACTACTTTGCACACATTCTGCTCGTGCCTCGATAAAAGTGATTTGTTTTCCAATACAAAACAATAATGATAATACCTCTAATATGAATAACAGAGACTAAAGCACTGTGTGTGAATGAATATAAAAAAAGTAATGCACTCCCATCGCATGTTATTCTTACAAGACAACGTGTAGGAGCACAAAATCATTGAAATTCAAAACTAAAAGCTTCATTTTTTCTTTTCAAAAGCAAAGATTACAAAAACAATGAAAGTGATTAAGAGTTTATATAATAGGAGCTGTCGATAAACAACACACTGACAACTACAGTCACATGCTTTTGAAAAGAATGACGAAAATTTTAACTTGAAAATTTAATTCACAACTACTTTCACAATGAATGGCTCAATACGCCCCCTGAATATTTTTGATCCCTAATTTCAATGCAAAAAGTTTTATCCAGAAACTTCAAGTACAGTATACATAATGTAGTAGTAGAAACGTAAGGAAATATGCCCAAAGATATATGTATACAAGAAAATTAAAAGCTGATGAAACAATAAAACAAAACAAAACAGGTTGTTTAATTTGTAAGTAATTATAGATATCTCCATAGCATATGATGCCCGCCACATGTGTCGCGTATCATATCATATGTTTGTTGCTAATAAAAATGTAGCTCAAATAACAACATAAAGGGGAAACATGTGGGGCTTGAAGGTATTATAATTTTGTTTCTTAAAGATTTGTGATTTATAAAAACGTTGTCCTGTGTGGTGAAGTCCCTCAAACTGGATACAAAGTCAAAAGTCCCACAATGATGAAGGTTGTGGTCTACAAACAAATCTGATAAATAGTCAACGATTCGAGGTTGTGAGGACCATGCATGCATAGCCGCAATTTTTGTTATAAAGGAGGCAAACAAAAACAGTCTTCGAGGCACAGCCAACGAAAACACATTTGATTCAGGCAAGAAGGACATTATTAGTGAAACAAATTGGGTGTGCAAAATGGAAATATAGTCCCTAGTGTGTTTTGCTGAGTGATGACTTCCTCTACCGAATTAATGGGAGCTAAAATTGAAAGTTTGTCGCCAAGCTGTCTTGAGAAGAGATGTACCTCTTCACAAAAAAAAAACAAAAACAATTGATGTAGAAAAACACACTACCGCAAATAAATCAATGCTTTATTGACGGGAATTCACGCTACTGAAATTTGATGTTGTGTGACCAGGGATAATAAGAGCCATGTAAACAGCACACAACGTGACGTCACTTTAGGCCGTTTTAGGATCATCATCATCATCATCATCATCCACGGGTAAACTAATATCTGCTGTTGCTTCGCGCCGCAGATAATTATCAGGAAGTAATTTAACAGCTGGCATGTTGAGTCAAAGTTTCAGCGAAACTGTTCCGACTTTCATTGCTAATGATGAAGCATTTAACTTCATAAACCAAATTAAGGGCACCCCAGCATATTAGAAAAGATTTTTGCTTGAAGTATTAGCTATGGTGAAACAGCTTGGTGTTCCAACATTCTTCTTGACATCATCATGTGCAGATCTGAGGTTGTTCGAGTTGCCATCTATATTATCAAAATTGTATAAAATGAATTTACAGGATGATGAAATTCGAAGCATGACATACCCAAGAAAGATGTGAAATGTTGAACATGAATCCTGTTTTTCTGGCAAGGCATTTTCAGTATAGAGTTGAAACGTTTTTCAAGGAAATTGTCTTAGCTGGTCCATCAGGAAAAGTCGAATATTACGTAATAAGGGTTGAATTTCAAGTACGTGGAAGCCCACATGTTCATGTATTCATTTGGATAAAAGACCCACCCATATTAATAGGAGCTACTAAAGATGATCATATTGCATTTGTTGATGGTATCATAAGAGCTGACATGCCTGATCCCAAATTAGAACCAGAATTGTTTGAGTTGGTAAAAGCATACCAGGTACACAATCACTCAAAAACTTGTCGCAAGTACAAAAATAATTCATGCAGATTCAATTTTGGTCATTTTTTTATAGATCGTACTATCATTTCTAGTCCACTTCCTATTGAGGTAAGCCCTGATGACAAGGAAACAATATTAGAAAGTAGGAACGTACTGTTAGATACAGTAAAAAGTTATATCGATGAATATTTATGTTCAAAGAAGCATAATGTTATTGATCCATTGAAAGATAATTATGAAGATCCTGAAACTATTTCAGAAATTTTGGATAAGCTTGGCATAACCGAAGAAGAATATTACACTGCGCTCTCAATTTCTAAAAATGATGACTTCTTCAGACGTCCTCCAAATTTTTGTTTCGTAAATAACTATTTTGCAGAAGGTTTGACTGCGTGGGAAGCAAATTTGGACATTCAGCCTGTTTTCAATCACTATAAGGCCATAACATACATGTGCAAGTATCTTTCACAGGCAGAGGATGATTGTTCCAGAGCAATGAAACAAGCGTTGGATGAAGCAAAGTCCAATAACTTGAACAAATTTGAGCAAATTGCTTACTATTGCAAAAGCATATTCATGTAAAAGAGAATGCTCTGTGCAAAAAGCTGTTTATCATGTGCCTGAATTGTGGTTACGTAAAACGTTCCCAAAAGTCATTTTTGCCAACAGCAATGTTCCAGAAAACAGATTTAGAATTTGCAGATCTCAAGAGGAGTTAAACAATCTTCCTGCTGAAAGTAGGGATATTTAAAAAAAAAACATGTTAGATCGTTACCTTGACCGACCTGATAGTTCTTTCAAAAATGGAAAGTTTGCAACTCTGAATAACATGTGTTTTGCTGAGTTTTTGGCACATTATTATTTGGATTGTAAGCCCTATGACATCAACGAAAATGATAACCAGCCCGAAATTTTGAATGAATTGTTAATGGAAGAAAACCATCCGTCACCGCACCCCCTGTTGTACCATTAATGAACAGTAAATCTAAATTAAAATGCAGGAAAATCCGTGCTGTTTTAAGGTATCACACTCCAAACAGACAAAAATATCCAGAGAGATATGCTCATCATTTGTTGTTTATGTACTATCCTTTTCGATCAGAGGCAGAACTATTACACAATACGTATGTCGAAAAGCTTGGTCAACCTGGTGTGCTGGATACAGTAAATGAAAATAAATCAAAGATTGAACCATACGATGAACTAGTAGATGATGCTTTCCAAAACTACAGAGCAGATCTCGATGTCAATTGTGATCCTTTTGCACAACAGGAGAATGAAGCTGTCCAAGATATTTTGGATGATAACAATGAAATGTCAGATGAGGAAGATTTACAAGATACACCACGTGCAACATCAGGAATTATCCCTGACAGGCAATATGTTTTAGACGATAATGTATTGAATGACAAAATCCGATCACTCAATATCAAACAGAGAGAAATTTTTGATATTGTGTTAACATGGTCACGACAAATTGTCAAGAGGAGAAATTGTAAGGAATTTAAAGATCTAAAGCCATTGCATATTTTCTTAACCGGCCAAGGTGGTTGCGGAAAATCACATCTATTGAAAACTATATATCATGTTGTATCAAAGGTTCTTACTTCGCAAAGCCACAGATCCAGTAAAACCAAGAGTCGTATTGCTGGCACCTACATGTGTCGCTGCTGTAAATATTGGAGGTACTACCTTACATTCTGGCCTTGGTATTTATGGTAAAAATTATGCAACGTTAAGCGACAAGATGAGGACATCGCTGCGTAATAAACTTTCAGAAGCGTCTGCTGTGATAATTGATGAAATATCCATGGTTTCCGATGAACTATTGAAAATTTTTCACATGCGATTATGTGAGATATTTGGTGTAAGTATTCAGATCCCTTTTGCAGGTAAAACTGTCATTGCTACCGGAGACTTTTTCAGCTGCCACCAGTAATGGGAAGACCTGTTTATTCACCATATGGCTTTGTAGAGAATTTATTCAAATTATGGGACACTTTTAAAATTGCTGAGTTAACAGAAGTGATGCGACAACAAGGAGATTCCGTATTCATTGATTTGTTAAACAATGTGCGTGTTGCCAATATAACAGCTGATGACGAAGATCTTCTTAAAACACGATTTATCAGTACTAATTCTCCCCAGTATTCAACTGATGCCCTTCATCTATTTGCTGAAAATAAATCTGCTGTGGACTATAACAACAAAAAATTGAAAGATTTAGAAAAAAACAGAAGTTGTGGTAAATGCAATCGATGACTTGCCGAAAGATGTTCCTCAACGACTGATCAGTGATGCTCTCAATAGAAAACACACTGAAACTGGTGGTCTACCGACGAAACTTGTTTTAAAAATTGAGGCTAAAGTGATGCTTACATCGAATATAGATATAGAAACTTGAAACATTGTGTCCGAATTCTTTGAATATCAGTATGCTGAATACACGTTCATTGTCATTGCATGCAAAAGATATTGCTTGTGTAAATGAATTAGTGGAGAGTGATGTTTTATGTCTTACTGAGACACAACTGTCACAACACGATGATTGTTCTGAGACATGTGAGCTGTTAGATTTTGAATTAATGTTTTCTGTTGGAGATGATAAATACCAGAGCTTGGCAATTGGATTAAAAAATCATGACATTTATTCATGCTCAACTGAATCTGGCTTTTTATATGTTAACGTTTTAAAACACAGTTTTTACAGTGATTTGGTTGGGGTCGCGGTACTGTACAGGAAACATGGTGAACCATTGCAACTTTTTTGCAATAAGTTATCTAATTACATCCATTCTTTTGATATTGACATTCTGCTTGGTGATTTAAATATTGATTATTTTACATCTAGTGATTGCAGAAATTCTTAGCGGTTACGAGATGGTTGTATCTGAGCCGACTTATATTGATGGGTCACTACTTGACCATGTTTATATCAAAAAGAGCTTCCTTGCAAATTTCCAGTTAGAGACAATGGTAAAGTTCTCAGATCATGATGCAATCAAGGTAAAAATTTCAATTTAATATTGCTTTGTTTTAAATCTTAATGAAATGATTAATGTTCAGCAATCGAATATTTTCTAGGCACCAATTCTAATTCATATTTTTTTATGTATAATCATTTATCCAATTCATTGTAAGTTTTTCAAATCCTTTTCTAATACTGGTCTATTACCTTGTTTTATTGATGAACAAATAGTGAAGAAGGTAAAGCATAATTGTCTAAGCAATGTTTGTTTTGCATTCAAGGTTGTAATTTAATTAATTGAAGTTATTTAGTTATTCGAAATAGTGAATGTTGCACATGAAAGCTGTTGACACGATCCTGTGGCTGTGTGTGTATGTGTGTAGTGTGTGGGTGTGGTATGTGTGTGTTTTATGTATGTGTCTACAGCAGGGACAGATACATGTTCTACTTATGAAGTGGAATGAAAGACAGGTGTAGTCTGTTTGTTCTCATTAGGTCTCATTAAGTATGTTTATCTGTCTCTGTTGTTTTAGTTGTCTTTGTGGGTTGTTTAAAATATTTTTGTGCTGTTTAAATTATAAAATTGATTTTTCATAAAGTTTTTTGGTTATTTGCAGATGATTAAATTTGAAATTATTTTTTGTCTTACCTTTTCAGATCTACTAAGATGGCAGAACCAAATCATGTTTAATGAAATTTTTCTTATAGTTTCTCATTTCTGCGATATCAATTGAATGGAATCATGCACCATCACCTTAGATTTATATGCATGTAAATATTAATGTCAAAATTTTGTGTTTTAAAGTTTATGAGTTTAAGTTGGAAATCAATTGTAAATATGATGTCAAAATTTGTGAAAATTTATGTATGAATTTACACTATTTTTTGAGAGGGTTGCCAGTGGTTGTGTATGTGGTGGTCATAAAATGCTCCATTTTTCTCAAACAAAGGGTCTATATGATGTGAGATCTTTGTAAAAAACGTTTATGAAATTGAGCATGTGAATTTCAATTTCAGTTAATTTCGCAACTTTTCATACTATTCTTATTTTCTGTAATTTCACAACGTTTAAAGTATAGCATTTCATGATCATATTGTGCTTGTATGTTAAACTAACGTGAGGCGATCATCATTTCTCTTTTAATGTACGTCCCAATAGCCCACACAGAAAAGAAATAGTTTTGCACTGTTGAATGATGATCTTTTCGCACTTGTTTAGGTGTATGTTATGCCACAGGAGGTTACCAAACAAGATAGCAATGCAAGTAATCATCACAGTTAAATATACATGAAGATTTAAAATGCACTTCCGGAAAATCTACATTTTGCCTTCATTGTTTGTTAATGTTGTAAAAATTGTGAGTTAGTGATTGTGTCACCCTCTCTATTTTTTATTGGATAATATAGGGAATTAATTATAATTAATTTAATCAATTTTAATATTTATTCAAAAGAATTTGTAAATTATTGAATGTCTTTGTGAGATGAAAGTGTAAGCCTTCGTTCCAGTTGTAATCGGTGAAGTATAATTGCAAGAACTGATGTGTGTATGCAAATGTTGCCGAACTGTGTGAGAGCAAAATGTGACGTTTATTACGAAATGGTATTGTTGATTAAAGCTGCCGTATTGTATTCGCCTTCATGGTTCTACATGTTATTCGAAGGGGGGATTCCAGAAAAGATGCTAAAATGTATGTGAAAGATTAACTTTATTTACTGTTATTGCATATACTTTCGATATTATTAACGGTATTTTTTCTCTCTTTTAGACAGCCGTCCTAACCTTTTTGGTTGTGTACGATAACAGGCAAAATGAAAATAAACAAAATTTAATGACGTTTGATATGAACATCACTGAATTTTTCTGAATGCACGAACTTGAATTTCGATCAATGTTTTAAGCATGCGTACCAGATATATCCTCTTACACAGATAAACAGATAATCGACCGTGTTGTATAGCATTTACATGTAGCAATTTATACTACTGTGTGCAGCTCGTTTGTTCGTTGCACACGGAACTTTGAGGAAATTGATGAAGTGGTTCAAATTCCTGTCTAGATGTATTCAAGATAATGATTACGAAGGCTGTTGCAACAATCGGGAAACCAGATTATTGTTTCCAAAATAAAGATCTGATTTAATGATGATATCTTTTCGAAACAAACCGCCAACTCGCTTTGTCTCTCCCATGTTGGAGTAAATAATGCTGTCAATCATGAAGAACGCATTTAATTTATATTTGTATTGAAATTTTAAAAAGATGACATCAAATTGTTACTTTTATTTTGTTTTTGTTTTTTCGTATCCGTTGGTACATAATTTCTTTTTTGTTCAAGTAATTTGAGGGGAAAATGTTCGAACCCGAAGAAATTACCTGAAATATAAAACAACGAAGTTCGTAATAGCGTTCATGCAAACGGGCGTGAACAAATATATTTCTCCTCCCACTACCCCTGTCCCGCCCAGGTATATGATGGTAACCTGCCTATTCGTATCTTTGAAACAGACATGCCGACATTTTGAAAAGTGGCAGATTTCATTTGTGGTTTAGACGGCAATGCGCAGCTTTGTTGGGATGATGCCCACCACATGATATCAAGGTGGTCTGAGCATATGCAGACCGGCACATAAACTTAATACAGGGTGAAATTAGTGGAATTAAAAAGAACTGATAAATTAAAATAGTTTCACAGTTCAAGGTTTCGAAAATTCACATTTACATTTTGTTTAAGTTGATGTTTGTAAAAATAATTGAAAAGTTTGCCAAAGTTCAACCGATCAAGGCTGTCGTTTTTGCATTTTTGTGCATTTTCAGCAAATCTTGCAGAAATTCTTCTGCCCGTAAGGGCATCTTGTTGTTTTTTTAGATTTCTGCGAAAGCAAGAAAGCTATTACAACCGGCTTTGTTTTTCTTTTTTTTTTTCTGCTGTCCAAACCTAGCAGTTTTTTGAAAACTCATGCGTGCCTTTACATGAAACCAAAACGCCGTGCAACGCATTTCACCCAGCGAAGAAACCCTTTTAGATTTACAAGTTTCTTTGGTCAACATTAAATTTTTAAGAGCATATGCATATTTTAAGATGAAAACAAATCTATAGAAGGAACTTCGAATTATTTTGAACTGTGATCATTCTTTTCGAAAGAAGATTTCAACGTTTTTTGTAAACAGAAGAGTCAAAAAGGTATACTTTGTTTTTACTGAAAACAAAAAACATCTTCGTTTGTTTTGTGTATGGGCTGTTATTCTTTTTAAGCTGTGGATACTGAAGCTCAGCTTAGATTCCTCCTCAGCTCCAACATGAAAAGTGTGGGTCTACTGATGTTTTAATGTAATGTTTTAATGTTTTATTATAATTTTTTAATGTTTTAATGTTTGATTTGTTTTTAAGTTACATATATATATTGTCAATGTCCTTTATTACAAATGGCTTTCCTAATTACAATAGCAAATTCAAACATCTTCCAATTGCCTGTAAACTCAATACACAGCAAATCATGTAACAACCCAAAATTTTCCTTTCAGTTATATATATATATATATATATATAAATATGTGTGTGTGGTGACTTAGGCAAGTTTAGAGCATAGGTATATGTATATTTTTTAAATGATCAAAATCTTTGTTTGGTTTTTGTGTTTGCAATATTGGGAATTACGTTTGTAATTAAGAAGACATATCAAATGTTTAAAGTTTATGATTTACGTACATAGTCACTGTGTGACATTTGAAAATATCAATATAAACATAAGCTGATTTTGTATTCCCAAAAGAAGGGCTGTTTTATGTCATTCAGATATAATTAAGTTTATCAGTGGTGTACAGTGTGTCCACCAGAAAGTGGCACTTGGTTTAAAACACAAATAACTTTTCCAATTTTCAACAATACAATGCCGTTTTTATACCGTTGGAAAGAAGATTTTTTAAGCTTTCCAAAAATATAAGTTGTTACTTATAGACATTTTTATTTTAAAGAATATTAAGTATTTTTTGTTTCGATACGGTTGTCAAGTTTGTAATGATCAATAAAACAGACTTTTAACGAGCAATTAGCCTTTTGTTTCGTTGAAACAACTGCTGTTGGCGGTGTTGTGCTAATTTTGTCACGAAATTGTTTTAGAAGGCACAAACTTTTTTTCATTGTGTATTCCTTAAATTTTTAATTATGATTTAATAATTTCATATTTCTAAAGCATTGCCAAAATCTTTACAAGCGAGAAAACAATTTTTATGAAATTCATTCAATCATAAGAAGAAAGTTTCATGAGTCAAAAAGTTATGTAGCTGTTAGTCAGGCTTTTAGACAACAGCTTCTGGGTAGAAATCCACCATCAAAAAGCACGATTCAAAGTTCTTAAATTGTAAAAGAGTTTTAGAAATGAAACTTTCATGTTTCAAGCTTGTAAAAACGCAAAAACGCAGCTTTATTACAATATTTTAGTTTTATATGATTTCCCATGCTAATCGAGTCATTAACGCCTATTCAAGCAAGCGTTAATTGATCATCATTGATTTAATGTCATGGCTTCATGGTAAACTCGATTATATTTCCCGAAAAATTGTTTTTTCTATGAAAAAGGTCATATATTTAGAAAGAGCAAAAATTTTTCTTTCTGTTGTTTTATAAAAATTGAAAAAAACAAGGACCAAAAACAAAAGATATACTTATTGAAAGTTAGGTGCCCACTTTCTTGTGGACACACTGTATACGTATATGCAATGAAGTTTCGCATAGTGCCAATTACAGTTTTGCAATGCCTTCGGGTGCACATGTAATCAGAAATGTAATGTTATGTTGTAAAAATTATTCAACCTTAAATTTCCTAAAAGATTTTTTTTAAACTGATCATGAATTTCAACTTATATGCAGCATGTAAGTGCATGTCATACTAAAAAACTAAAACAATCTAAAAGAGAAATTTCTTATACGAGATAACTGTATTATGTATGTTGATTTGTTGATGTCTTATCCGCCAACTTTCAAGGCGTATATTTCATTACAAGTCTGATAAAATATTGTGAGTTTTATATCACAAGAAAGAGCTTTTCATGCTCTATCCGTTAATATAAAATGTTGGCCAAAATATTTGTTCTTCGAAAAGATATTGAAGAAAAACTCAACGATTTGGCTCATTATATTCTTAAAAGGCAATCAACTGACATGCTAGTTGAAACACTTGTGTCCTTTGTGCCTGAGATTACAGACGTCACGTCATGTGACAGCTAGGACTTCGTTTAAAACATATCAGATGAAAAAGGACCATCCAAGGACCAAACATCAATCATAAAATTGCATTTTCGCTGTTTGTTTAATACGAATGTGAGTGACAATTGTCCCCCTTCAGATCACATCGATTATGATATAAAATACAATTGGACTTATAGAGGTTGATGCATCTAAAGGAGCAAATCACTACAAAACAGCGTAAGGTATTCGTTTTACCTCACTCTCATTCGTAATACAGAATGCTGAAAAATATATTTACAGTGGTGATTCTGGAAGTGATGATTTGAATATATGCCTTTCAAAATTCATGTTGTAAATTATAAGCTGATTATTGTGGTTACAGAAGTACCAGTAATACCTCAATACCCTTAATGATTGATACTAGAGAAAAATATCTTTGAAGTGGTTGTCATAGATGCCTCTTGTAGAGGTTCATTTGACAGTTATTACTCACGGATAATAATAAATGCTCAAATATTGTTATGAGCAGAATTAACTGAGATTTCAACTTTTTCAACAGTCTTTTCATTGAACTGAATCAACATTCAATCTTTCAAACTCATAGTATTGGAGGTCATGGTTTATTTATGTTCACGGGCATGTAAATGTAACTTTTGAAACTATATTCACTTTGTCTTTGAGTATCTTGTTGGACATGTTGGCAAATTTTTCAGTTTATTCTAAGCAAGCAACATAATCGTTTACTCAAATTTGATGTTCGTGACGAAGATATTGTTTATCCAGCACATAGTTACTTTTCGGTGTTGGTCATGCAAAATACATGTTCATAAATTTTGTCCTGATGAAATGAAGACGAAAACGTTTTTGTATGACGAACTATTTATTATGTTGAAAAAATGTTGAGCAAGTAATTTTATTATTAAAAACTTTTTACTAAAACCTGAATCTTTCCCTTTAAAGAAAATATAAGTCGGAGAACTTATACATCCTTTGTTACTAAATTTGGTTTATGTTCAGCACATTTAATTTATTGAAAAACAAATAAGTACATTCGATCGTAATTTTGTGAAGTAAATGTAACTAAAACGAAGCAACAGATCAAATTTTGATAACATATGGTACACATTTTAGATGCTAAAACATTCAACTTGCAGCTATATACAGACTAACTAGTTATATAGTTTCAGATTTTCAAACACGATTTTTATGAAAATATATGAAATAATTTTTGTTTCATGTTTCTTTGAACTTGATTTTCCATTTTTTCTCATAGTGCCCTTAAAGAAAAGATGTCTGGACTTCCACTTATAATCATGCAATACGTATTGCGTTCAATATCGATAATAGTACACCTATTTGGAATAGCTTGTTTATATCAACAAGCGCAACGTAGTGGTAAATATTTTATACTTCTCATCAATTTAAGTATCGCAGAAGTCTGTATGAACATCGCATGGGGTATAGAATTTATGGAGATTTACTTGCACCAACATAGGGATGGCGCTTTGTACAGATTTGCAATATCATTACATGGGGGTACCGTGTTGGCCTTTTACACAGCTTTGATCATTTTAACATTGGACAGACTTCTTGCAGCTGTGTTGAATTTGAAATACAAGTATTACGTGACCAACAAGAGAACATTGTGGCTAACCATTGGATCATGGATTTTTAATTTATTGTGCTGTATTCCATTTTATTTTGCTGCTAGCGAATACAACCACAAAATATTTCACATATATGTGTACATATCATTTGACATGTTATACATTGTCATAGCGGCAATGACATATACCATTGTATTCACCATCTTAATGAAAAGTAACCGAAATGCTGGCAGGGAGAACGATAAAACCTGGAAGAAGGCTCATCGCGTTCCTTTCATGATAATTTTAACTTACATAATATTTTATGCAATACCAGATATAGTGGATGCATTTACGAATCCGAATTCATATTTCAGTTATTGGGCCGGAGTAGCATTGTCTACAGGGGTGATAATAGATCCATTTATTTATATTTTCCTCCATAAGGAGACAAGACAGACAGCTTGGTCGTTGTTATGTTGTGGATGCTGCAGAAGTAAGCATAAAGATTCTATCAAGAAAAATGAAACAGTCCCTGAACAAAATAACAATCAAAATCAGGAGATTGTGAAACTGTGGGTTTGACAACTACCTTTTCGTCACACATTTTTCACTTGTTAAAACAACATACAAAGTGATATTGATATCGCTCTTTGAATTTCTCTTTTCTGACTTCCATTCTTGATTGCTTTATTTTAAGGTCTGAAAATAGAATTTCCTTTCAAAAATGATTTTATGAAGCGTTCTCATCTTTATTTCCCTGTAGCTATAGCTATAATAATCAGACAGAACCTCATCGTATAGGACAATTGAAAATTTGTACCGACGAAAAATTTGGGCCGAACAAAATTTACCACACCGAAAATGTACTGAACAATATTTTTAACCGATGAAACATCTCGACCATTTCAAGAATCTTCTGTTTTACATCTCTTTTACCTATTGACGTAACATGAGATGCCAACTGCCGTGAAAACAGTTGAGACTTTTTTTATCCAATCTTCCCCTTCGAAACGAAACGAAACTTCGAAAATGGCCGAAATTTTTCGTCGACTTAATTCATTCGTCGGACGATATTGACTAATTTTTGGCCAAGTGATGAAAATTTGTACCGACAAACTTTTTACCGATGAAATATACCAAAAAAAATATTGAACAATAGCACGTGAAGCTTCACTTATGTATTTTAAGGCTTGCAATTTCAAAGCACATTTGGTGTTTCTGAACCTTTGGTGCGTTGGATTATGGTAATATAGGCCTTTATACGTGACCAATGGACGTCACCTGTGGTTATGTTTGTAATTTTTAAACATTGTTGACTAGTAACAAGTAAATGGGACTTTGTAGTCAATCCGCAAAAGATTGGTTCTTCCTCGCACCGAATTGCAACTAGTAGTTGACTTACTGCCAGAGATACGTATAGCATGCAGTAGAATATCGAGATACGGCATGACTGGGACTTGAACAGGGATGGAAAAGGATAGATGAATCTATCGACAGGGAAATTGAAATAGTCGGGCTATTTTCGAGGAACTGTCACTTGGAAAAAGGTGTTGTCTTCTTTGAAAAGATGTTCTTGAAGGTAGGGTTGAAGTATTCTTTATTGCTTCAAATTACACAGAAACCGTTAAAAATTTGATCAAAATTCTGTACTGTCTGGTGCTTTCTATTTGTCTCATATTAAGTGGTGTATGGAACACTTATGCTTAAAGGAGAACGAACGTTAGATATTTTTTTTATCTTAACTTATAGTCTTTAACATGAATAACAGCCTCCAAAGTTTTTTTTTTGAAAATTCATTCAATTTGGTCCCAAACTAGTACTAAACAACTTTGCAATAGCTTTCGGTGATGTGACGTCATTGTTGCGGATGCTCGTGAAATCATTCTGAATGTTATATGCAATAGATTGCTTTGGTTTAAAAACAGATTGCATAAATCCGGAACAATTTGACTTAGGCAAACACTTTTTAGAATCAAAAACCACGATGTTTGCCTCAAAAGACCCAAGTTTATCTCAGGGGTTGGCAAAATTGGCTAAGAAAGCTCCTTGATTGCCTTACGTTTTGAATTGGATAACCCAATCACATTGAAAATGGATAGTGCGTACTGGAATAACAGTTGAGCATCACCTGTCCGTAGCCTTACCCAAAATACAACAACAAATTTTCCAATCAAAATAACAGTTATCAGCATTCTTGTTTAGTTAAAGACCATACGCTCTTATGTTCATACGCTTTTTCACGACCACGTCGGTGCAGATCATCCAACTTTTACAACTGTCTTTCCTTACAAAGTCTAATGAGCTTTTTCTCAACTATTTTTCTACTAAAACATTCAACTATTTTCCAATCATTTTAAATTGATCTTGATGCAAGCTGCTTTAAGTAAAGAACTATATGTCAAAGTTATCAATCATTACAGCATTTTGAAGAGTGGATTAGAAGTTAAAAAAAGGATAGTGCGTACTGAAATAACAGTGGAGTATCACCTGTCCGCTGTTTTACCCCAAATACAACAACAAGGTTCCCAATCAAAATAAAACTTGTCAGTATTCTCGTTAACTAAGACGTAAACATTGACTAGGTCGTTAAAACACTTTACCAAGTTCTTTAACAAATGTTTTTCTGCAGTTATGATGGACAGTGATCTTTTCCATGGGTTCTGACGTCAATGCACATTTTAGATGCCTTAAAGGAAAAGGTGTATCTTTCTCCATCTTATTTTAGTTTCTCTTGTTTCAAAATTAAAACAAACATAAATCAATTGCTATCACTGACATTTAAATTAAGAAATTTCCTTGTTATTGTAAGAGAGAAGAAATAGAAGCGAAGTAAACAAGAGTTGTTCATTTTTTTAGAGGTCCTTTCACCTCTACCTACGTAAATAAGAATATGCTCCCAGTCTCAAAACCACTGAAGCACCCGGTCTTAGCACTTACTCGAGTCTTTACGTTAAAGAAAAATTGAATCCCTCTGGTATCAACAAAGAAATGTACATATCTCTGGTATCAATAGAAGAACTTTTTGCTTTTTCGTTCATTTTCGGAAAACTGATAGATAATATGATATAAACAGCCCCCTTGGCCTAAATAGGGTTAACTAACTCTTTCTGGGACACTTTATTGTAATATATGGCAATCTATATTATATATAATAAAACCAAAAATTGCACATACGCAGTGAAACACCCCGATAATATGACCTAAGTGAGCCATAATTGGGTAAACCTCATCAAAGTCTTCACTACGTAATTTTTCAGTGCTATCAGGTGGCTCCGTGATAAGCCTGGAATTTGCACATGGGCAGTAAGAGACTGTCAATACAAGAAAAATGGGTCTTAAAAGAAGCGAAACGCATAAACGTCTTCATCAATTAGTTTTTGTAAGGGCTGTCAAGTAGCCATAAAATGAAAACAACAATCGCTCATGCGCAATAGAAATATACTTGTATAAGGTTAATGAGCCATACTAAGTTAAAACGCTCGAAGGTCTTAACCAGGTAACTTTTAAAATTCTATAAATTCAGGCTATTGCTTTCCATCATTACGTTGCGTAATATCTGTTTTGCGGAATAGAAATCTTCACTAAAAGTATATGTCAGTTCTCTTTAACATTTACTTTCAAATAAACAAGTTCCAGATAATCCTGACATGAACTTATGTTTTTCAAGTCACTTGGCATGAGCAAGTCGTCTCTGTGAATAAAATCATCGTATGTGGCAGAGAAACTGGTGAAGTTATTGAAAAGTGTGCAAAGACCAATAAAAATTGGTAGGCGTGTGAAGTGGATTAGTGCGCTTATAACTCTATTTGCTGCTGGATATGGGTGGTGTATAATTAAAAGTATAACTTGGCCGTAAATTTATACTACTAGACAACTTTGCATAAGCTCGTTCTACATGCTCCGTTATCCTTCAATGGGGGATATTTTAAAACTCAAATATTTGTTTACTTCTTTGGTTATCATCGTTGAGAATCGTTGAATTGTATTTGCATTAGTGAAGCATGCAGTTAGCATATTGTCACTTTTTAATTAACTATTTCATTTCTAACCGACTCTTAGTATGTGTAAAGGAGGTAAACCCTTGCATGTGTGACGTCAATTGAATTCAGGATACCTTCAAACAAACACTTTTTACGTTTTGTTACCAGTACTGAAAATACATGTATATTTACATGAACTTTACTTTTCTTGTCATACAGTCGACTCTCCCTAAAGCGGACACTCTATAAAGCGGACACCTCCATAAAGCGGACACATTTTCTCGGAACGAATTGAAGTTTTCCTTTAAAAATACTTTCTATAAAGCGGACACTTCCATAAAGCGGACACTTTTTGCTGGAACGAATGGTGTCCGCTTTAGAGAGAGTTGACTGTAATTCTACTCAAATATTTTCACTGCGCATGCGCGAAATTGGGATCTATTATATCGCCACTTCATAACACCTGGAATTTTATATGATGAAAATCTTAATGTGTTTTGTCTAATTATGGCTCATTCCAAACTTAAGGGTGTTTACTACATTTGTCGTAGGTTTACTACATTTGACGGAGACTTTTACTACATTTAACGGAGTTACTACATTTGTCGTAGAAAATTTATTACATTTGACGGTATAACAACCTCGACCGTCCTTATATTGAAAAGGCAGGAAATCCTGGACCCATGGTTAAAAGTATCAAAGAAATTGTGAAGCTTCGTTAAACCATTCTGTCATTTGCGGTGCCAATCATACGTAAGACCATTAATAGCAATTTTCTTTTAAACAGAAGTATCACAGCTCTTTTGGTGTTATTCTTTATTTACAATCGTCACTAGACTCAAAAATATCAAGTACTGGTGTAACGCCAGTGTTTCGGAGATACCTGCATTCTCCAGTGTAGTTATAATACCACTGTCTACCATCCGCCCAGCTGGAACGATATCCTTGACCAGGTTGGATAATGCCATCTTCGTTCTTTTCATTTATAATTTCCTCCTTCGTTTGACTACCGATGGCAAGTTCATTCAAAATTTTCAAAGATGGGCCTTTCGTCAACAGTAACGATTTGTGTGGTGCTTGTGGTTGTGGACTGGAAAGAAATTGGCGAACTTTTTCTTGTAGCAGACTTAAATCTTCGGTTTTATCTTTTCCGATAACAGAAAACGACCTGCTTGCATTAGGAAATGATGTACTTTTTATACGTCTAATAGCCGTTGACGCTGACGACTCCTTCTGTTTCTTACGTACGATCGCTTGAAGCGACATGCCGCCATGAATTCCACCGAACTCTGACGTTGATAAGCAAACGATATTTTCCTGATCGTATGCTGTTTGGATCATGTCCACACCATAAATTCTCTTCAAGGTTGTAGTGTAACTATGAAGCATTCTCTGATTTGAGAATCATAAAAAAATTCACGAACGAAAAAAAAAGAGCACGACCTTTCTCTTTGATTTTTTAATGAAGAGCTTATAAATATTTAATTGGAACGTGTTCTTCCTATATTTCATTATATACTTTCATTTTCGTGAAAATTTCAATGACAGTACCAAATCAAAAGATGAAAATAAATATAAAGAAATCCAAGTGAAAATTATGAATTTTTTATAAAGAATACTCTCTGTAACATGAAAAGGTTATTATATGAAACACAGGTTTAGACGTCGAGAAGTTACCTAGAGGGGAACTTTGCACTTAGATAATAAGAATAGAATATAAGTACTGGCAAGAGTTTCAAATGGACCAAAAGAATAATCTAATAAGTACAAGTTTCGTGCCTATGGCGTAGAAAATTCAACTACATACACACTACTACGATATCCAGTGGACCAAATCATTAAAAGGTCACTGGGATGGAGAGCATTTTTATTGAAATAGTGTGTATATTTCTATAGAAATACACCCCTACGTAGTGATTTTCCAACAAATTTGCCCACTGGGTATATTTATCACGTGACGAAAATTACGCAATATATAAATATATTTCGGTCAGATATTCCAGTGTTTTTTAACATCGCCGTTTTCATATCAAAAATAGTGCCCTGAGTACGAAGTTGAGCAAGTTCAACTGTCATTAAGAAAAGAGAAAGTGTCCTGACTACGAAGCTGAGCAAGTTCAACTGCCATTGGCGAAACCTTCTATACCGAGCTCAAAATTCTAAGTGATAGTTTTCAGATCTCGAACCCAGTCTTGAGGGTATGAGAAGTGTTTCGGAAATATTTTTTTCCGTTGTATTCTCATTGGTTATCAAGCAAGGTTCAATCTTTCATCCAATGAATTTCTTATCAGGGCGATCCTTCCTGGTGTTAATATGGATGTTGGTCGCATTAAGCTTCGTGTATCACTACTTCAGAAATATCCAGGCTGTTCTGGCCTACTGGTCACGGTGGTAGGATAATAAAAAAGTTCTTTTAAATAGTTTCGAACGAAGGCGTTGTCCAGTACTAACGCCAATCCGAACTGTTAAAAGATGAGAAGGCGTTATCTTAGGGTTGGTGTCAAAAGTTGACAACATTCATGCTTGTTATCATTTCTCACCAAACACACTATTGCAACCTTGAACCGAGGGTTCCTTGTCTTTTTGCGATATACGGATATACTTCGCTGCCGTCTGTATATCGAAAGGCAAGAAACCCTGGGTTCGAGGTTGCACGCTATTTGTTATTTACAACTGATAAGGTCACTCTGTGAAGATGCAGGGTCTAACTTACCTTGTATAATCGCTTCACTTAATTTACTTACTGTATTACAGGATGTTTGTGGAAATATTGAAGTGAATAAATAGATAAAACAACACGTGACATCAGTAAATCCACCTTTTAGTCGATAGATGTTTTTTATTGACGGGTACCGAGAAACCAATCGGGAAACCGGAATTTACCTGGTCAAAGTATTACGTGCATTTTAAATAGACATTTCCCGAGTTTTAGTTTCAACGTCAGTCTAGTGATCTCGCATTTGCTTTCCTTCCGCAAATTAGTTGATCTTATATTCCTTGTAAACAATCTCCCTCGCGTATTTTTAGATTTCGCTAAGCGAAAGATATTGGTTTCGGCGGCGTTCTATCTATCTATCTAATCTATGTACGGCGAAGGTTTTTTAGTACCGCACTTACCAACTTAAAATTCTTTTATTTCTATTTCTTTTTATCCTTGCTCTCATGACCATGATATGTTTTCGTATATTTCGTGAGCTATAAAGTGTATTTACCACATAGTCACAAAAAAGGATCTTTCCCTAAAGGAAAAACAAAAAGAAGGGTTTCAATTACTTTTTGATTCGAAGTACCACTGTGAAATTTAAATTAAGTAAACTTTAGTGACGCTTTTGATGTTGATATCCTTCGAAGATCAACTGCAGTAAAGAAGAAGCTTTACAAGCAGTTTTAATTTTTAACTCTAGCTTCAAACCGTCTATTACAAACAAACTATTTGTTTGTTATTTGATTTGTTTATTTTGTTTGAGTATTTTGGATAGATTTTCGTTTTTTAAAATTTTTTCGAACAAATCTTTTTTTCTTATCTCTTTTTGTTCACGTTTTTCTTATAAATTTTTTTAAAAAAAATTCATGGTTACAGCTCATATAAGTATATTTCTTTTGTTTCAATTTGTGATGTTTATTAATAAAGTTAGGTTTACACAATAAAACTTTTTTATTTCTATGCTTACACTAGCAGATCTTTTTAACAAAATGCATCAGTAGGGCAACTAGGCTCAGAAACAGGGAGGTTACGCGGAAATACGAAAACACGTATCACTATGGGGACGGGTTTATTATAAATTCCGCTCTACAACCCAATGAACCCTCAAGTATGTATTTAGAATGGGCGTTATTTATAGGTCGCTATTCTTGAAAAAACATAAGCGAAATCTTTCGACCATCCGGTCGTCTTGTTTAAGAATTGAAAACAAGATGGACGTTATAATCAGTATTGACAAACTGCAAGGCCCAACTTCGTATTCGATTATGTTTAAATTGTTTTGAATGTGGTAACTCATTATCTCTCCAGGCAATTGGAAAATCTTTGATTTATTTAACAGTATTTGCGCTTGTAACATTATCGAAAATGAGGTGGGAATATGAGTTTGGCGAGATAATAACCTTTCAACTGCAACTCGGAAAATATCAATTGGGCTTACTTCGAATTTACTAGATCTCTGACCGGACGGTGACCAAAACGGACTCAATCAGAGAGATGAGGGCCTCATGAAAGTGGTTCAACATTCCGATATATTTTGACGTGAGGTTTAGACTATACAAAAATTATACTATATGAAAAAAAGGTTTTAAATATTTCACGTGTTTATGAATATTTAATTCAATACAGCAACAAACACAATGCTCGTATTATCGAGATTAATTTCTTTCCTTTCAAGAAATCAAATCAAAAAAAGAAGAGATTATCCGCTCGCCTTGAATTAATTTGTTCTTTTTTCCCCATATCTCTCTATTGCGTAATGAAATCAATACATCAGGAAGGGATCACTGTTGGAAAACTGAGCGTATTAACTGAATTTTGAGTTTTAATTAACTCCATTAGACCTTATTGTTCAGAAACATTGTTTCAGTCGCAAGTTTTTGAAAACATTCTTCAAACCGAAAAATAGAAATTATATATCGCACGTTTCAACCTTGAAGCTCATTGGGGGATTTATAGGACCAAAATACCCCCAAGCTGTGACTGTCTGCCCTGAAGTTTAATAGAGAAAGACATGAAATAAGGACCTGGCGTTCTTTGCATTGATGGTTTCGTTGTATTGGCACTTCCTGTTAGCATGACCAAAATTTCTCAGTAGAGAAATTGATAAATTTACCCGTTAAAATGTCCAAAATGTTTTTAGGAGCTATGTTAGTGTCTTGAAATTGACTTAAAAATTCAGTGACTAAAAACAGTTATGATCAATATGATATTCAAATACAGATTTTACATAACCTTAATACCAACCAAAATCTCCTTTGAAGAGCGTGAAATTGTTGGAATCGTTGTCGTGTAGGTACAAACAGGGTCGAGTTTCGCGATGGAGGAAATCTCTTATTAATAAGTCAATGAATAATTCGTTGAACATTTAGAATTTATCTGCATGATTTCCATTCTTACAGTTGAAATCCTTTAACTACATACATTAAAAAAACAAACTGGCAAACAACCTTATCGTCCATGTCTTTTTCTGGATTTGCTTTTGTAGAAATTATAAAAAACCGGAGGTAACATGTCTCCTTGTTGATATCCCTCTGCAGCTTCGTTCAAAACCATTTCGTCCATAATGGCGTCATTTTCAGGAATTTCTATTATCTTGAGTTTACCTAAAATAAGTTAAAAAAAAACCTTTTGAATTTTAAGTTGTAGTTTTTGGAAGTGGACCCAACGAGCAAAATCGTCCAAACTCCACCACGATTAAGAGCATGTTCGTTGAGATGATGTGTATAGTTTGAAATGCGCTCGTTCACTCATTAATTTTCCAACAGATTTGTCCACTGGGAGAGTATACAAAGACAGGTGGCTATTGTGTAATGATGCCGAAGTGCTCAGTATCACACGTCGTTCCGCAGTTCGTGACTCCACTAGCGTATCTGCCAATCAACTAGCTGCAGTCACAACAACGCTATACGTATCTCGGGCGGTAAGCCAACAAACTACTTAGTTGACAGGCGGAAGAGCCATTACGCCGCGTCACTTAGTTACTGGCCATCACGCCT
This sequence comes from Turritopsis dohrnii, assembly GCA_027922465.2. Lineage (NCBI taxonomy): Eukaryota > Metazoa > Cnidaria > Hydrozoa > Anthoathecata > Oceaniidae > Turritopsis > Turritopsis dohrnii. The sequence goes on from BQMF02000170.1 coordinate 742,798, forward strand.
CATCATTGCACCCCATGATTCGGTTTTATAAGAACTGTCTAAAATACGCGACGCGAAAGTTTTTGAATTGACCGCATAGGTCGATAAAAATTATGGCAAACCGCAAGCGATACAGGAAAAAAATTGAAATTTGACATCACTCAACAATCCTTTGTGATAGAGTTGAACTACGTAGCAGCACGAAAAAGATCGCATGTCTGTCAAACAATAAAAAGACAACAAACAAACAAACCTCGAATGACCAGACAGAAAGTAAACAGGAGTACAAGGTGAACGATGGTTGGTAATTTCATCACTAAACTTCAGATGTTTACGAATCCAAAAATATCTTTTTCGTTACTCTTTTCGATCTTGGTAAAGAAATATGTCTTCTAATGGCAAAAGTTCCGCTCCGAAGTCAGTTTATTTATTGCGTGTTATTCACTGACATAAAAACATTTCCAACATATGTCGATTCCCTTTTGTATCCTTTGTTTTCATATCATGCTGTTTTAATGTTTGCGGATTACAAAGGATTTCGCATGTTAATGTTTTTCTTGAGAGAGGAGGACTTTCACAGAACACGAAGAAATCATAAGAAGGAATAATCTTAATCGCGTTTACTTGGGAGATGTTTCGATTTAATGCGAAGGACGCCAAACTGTTCGAGTCGGCCAAAACATGTTTTTTTTAATCCTTGAATCCACCTCGTCTCCAGTCTTTCGATACATTAAGGAGCAATGAAATATATTGATAAATCCAAGATATTGTTGACTAAGTTACGTCACGTTGATCGTTTCAATTTCAAAATAGAAAAGACTTATGTTAAACTGAAAGAGATTCTTTCTTCTTTTTTCCTCTAAACACGGCCATTTTTAATGGGGATACTCTTCTCCTTTGATGAGGAGTCCAACAATATGATTTTTCTTTTCAGTTCTTTTTCAGTTTTTAACATACGTTAAAAAACCACAGTGATGAAGAGCATTTTCATTGAAGTAGTTTGTACATTTCTATAGAAACACACTCCTTCGCAGATACTTTTTGATCCCTCACTCACAGTTTGGAATTGGTTGAGAACTCAAAATAAAAATGTTTTAATAAAACTGTATCTGCTCATCTACACATCATTAACTGGCTAAGTTCGTGTTAAATTTGTTTGGGCTAGTAAGGCTATGCTTTGTTCTTTTCAGTCGATTTCAATCAAGATATTTAGCTTGTTATAAATCGCTGATATATGCACTAGTTAGTGCATCTAACCTCGTTTTCATGCAATTGTTACAGTGATAATATGACTTTAATCAAAGATAATGAACTAATGAAAAAATCGAAACAAGTGTCAGCAGTTTTCTTGTGTGATAATCTCCACGAGAGAGCCAGCCATTACTTCATTTTCTTTGTTACCTTATCGGCCCTTTTTACGCCGGCCCTTATTCCGCCACCTCAACATTTTGCTTTAACGCCACTTAGGGCCGTTATTTACGCCTCAAAAGTAACAAAGAAAAAAAAAATTTTTTTAAGCACAATTTTTCACTTTTTCTGTTCAAATTCTGTTCATATTACCAAAGCAGTGTCACCGAATCAATTAATTTAGCGAATCTTTGTGAAAATCCTTTCCAAGAAATCGATCTTGTTGTTGAAAAAACTTCTTAAATCAAAAGCTATTATGTTCTTCAAAGTTTATATTTAGTTTGTATTTTTTCATAAAACCTTAGGGAGAGAAGATTTGGAGCTAACTCGATTTCACAAGTTTAATAAAAAACGATTGTTGGCCGTTGCAAATTCATAGACTGTTTTATGAAACTCGAGAAATTCTCCTGCAAATATGTTTTCTCCTAAGGTAATATTTGTTCTATACAAAGATCTTGTAAAGGTTTAACAAACTATCGAGAAAAAAATCTTCAAATCTGCATATTACTGTCAGGCTTTTTACTTCAAAAGCCTCTGAAGTCAAATTCTATAAAGCCCATAATGCAATATATTAGAATTAAGACCTGTAAAATCTAAATTTCAACTTTAAAAAATAACGCCGATTTTTTGAGAAATTTCCATTTTTTTGGCCCTTTTTACGCCGGCCCTTTTTACGCCGGCCTTTTAACGCCGCGCACCAAAATTAACGCCACATTAGGGCCGGCGTAAAAAGGGCCGATAAGGTAATAATAAACAGCTGTTCGTTCCCAGACCGTTTCTCAATTGTTCTATTTCTACTGACAACAGCATAGTGCAACCCTCAGTTCATTGTTTTTAAGCTACTTTTCATACAAAAGCTCCCAGCAGAACGATTCAATTAGGTATCTCGGCCCTAAAATTTGGAACATAATTCCGGAGCACATCAAAAATGCAAGCACTCTAGAAAACTTCAAACATGAAATAAAATTCTGGAAACCAACAAACTGTCCTTGCAGACTTTGCAGGGATTACATTGCTAATGTAGGATTTATTTGATGATTTAATGATTTATCTGATGTTATTTTTCGGTGTAAATAGACCAATTTATGTTGTGTCTGTATATATATGTATATAATCTATATTCATATTGTAAACCGAAGTAAAATAAAGTGTTAATAATAATAATAATAATTTATGGGCGACGTTCTAATAACAGGTTGGAGAACTAACTCTATAAACTGTGATCAAAATATGGCGGTCAAATCGAACTTCAAGGCAGTGTTTTTCTGCAAGATATATCTCGAGATCCAATTTGTCATCATATTCAAAGTGGTGAGATGATAGCGCATCAAACCCTAGGTTTGGGGTTGCACATCATCCAGTAGAATAGGAAAAATTGGAGAAATTCTAAACAGAGGTTTTCTTTACATTTCTTCATCAATAATTACCAAAGCTGAAGAAAAGTTTTTTTTAAATATGATGTTCCACACAATGTTGTGATCGTGCAAAGCTGTTCATATATTGGAAAGTTATAGCCTCGGCCAACATTGTGTCAAGTTTATGGCCAGAGTTTAGATTAGGAGTTAGGGTTATGGTTAGGGGTTAGGACTTGCGATTGGAGTTTGGGTTAGGGCTACGGTTACATTTGGGCCAATAATGGTCATATCACCTCGACGCGTATTTCTGCACAACATTGCACGTATGTCCAACATTGTTTGAAACATCGAGAAAGTCTTTAAAAGTTGTTTGTTATTTAGGGGATTTTTCAATAGAAAATAACGTCACATTAGAAAATAATGCCGCACTGTGGTTTCAATATATGTAGAAAGTAACATTGACTTAGAAATTAAATGGATTACGACCATAAAGTCTTCCTTGTAGACCATCAGAAAAAAAATATTGAAAAGTAAAATGATGCGTATTGAACGCAGGCTATATCTTACGTGAACACAGACTTACATCTCACGTAAACAATTACATAAACAAAAACCTGTCAATAGAAAACAAACAAACAAACAAACACAAGAAAAAAGTAACTAAAAATACAGAATATGAGAGAATCCCTGATCGAACGGTCACATATATATAAATACCAAACTCACCTCAAAGAAACTCAACTTATTTAAAGTAAATTCATTGAGTACGTTAATAACTGGATCGCTACAGAATATTGTTTTTCTACCAGAAAAATATGGAAACGAGATTGACTGATTAAAACCGACGATGTTTGAAAACCCAACAGACAAAATCGCCCCAAGTCACTGCGATGAAGAGTATTTTTTATTGAAATAAGTGTGTATGTTTCTGTAGAAATGCACTCATTCGCAGTGATCTTTCAACAAATTTGCCAGCTGGGAACAAGCATACTAAATTATGATACAGAATGAACAACCCGCGAAAGAGAGTTAAAAAACAAAAAAATCAGAAAAAAAACAACATAGCATTTCATCTGCAGCTTCAAATAGCAGCAGCGGGTGGAGTGGGTTGATGTTGTGGTGCAGCTGGCGGCTGGTGCACAGTAGCGGCAGGTTGGCGGTTTCCTTTATGCCACGGTGTCTCCTTCCACAGAAACCACATATTGCCAGCCCACACGAAAACATTTAAGAAGCCTAGTAACTGAACCAAAGAGAAATTCTAGTCATCATGTCGTGTAAATATTTTACAAGGATATTTCAGAAACGTTCTGAGATTTCAATACGTGTCCTGTTCTTAAACTTGTCGCTTTTTTAAAAGAATCTGCATCCTTCGTAGAACCGTCACTGGTTAAAATCCTACAGAACTCTGAGATAATCAAAGAACTTAACGTTTCGTAGTTATCACTTTGACAGAAGATTTGAAATGGAACTTAATTCAAATTTAGTAGAAGTAATTGTTGAGAAAGTTAGGAGATGTGCTAACGAAACGTTCCCCTCCCCTTGTTAGGAGATGTGCTAACGAAACGTTCCCCTCCCCTTGTTGGGTATTCCACCACCAGTACTTGTGTTCAAAACAAAGGACTGTTCCAAATTATTCACTTACCACGGAAATAGTGAGGGTAGCATAATTGGCGCTCTTCAAAACCTCGCATGTGATGAGGTTTTTACTTGAACAATATTCCATGGAGGAGATGATTTTCTTCACATCTGTGGAGTCTTTGATATGATTGGTTGCGGCTGCTTGGGCGCAGGCGCTAGCAAACCAAAAAAACGCCCAAAATCCGCCAATCACGAAATCCTAAAACATGTTACAAATTGATGATTGTCTTATCAGATCGAAAATTGAAATCTTAAATCAGATTATAAAAATCAACAAAACTCTACTTTCGGTTAAGACAAATTTGAGGCCAGGCAATTTCTTAACAGTGATTTTCTTGGTTTTTGAATTTATATGACATGCATTATGATATTCTAAAACCATATTAGAAAATATCCAATCCAATTTTTCTTTTAAAAGAACCTTAACTAGTTTACAGGTCGGAAGAATGATAAAAACAATTGACCACACTGATCTAGAAGGACTAAGGAGAGAGACAAAATTGTCTAGAAGCAGTGCAACAGAACATTGAAAGCACGCTCTTTCTTTGTAGCAAGTCAGTGATAACCTACTGACTCTGTGAAGACATCTAAGAAGAAAAATAGATTTGAAGCGAACATCACTTATGTATCAACTGCATGATACCGAAAGAGAAGTCCAAGTATTTTTCTTACCACAACTTGTGAGTTTAACATGGTGGTAGGAGCAGATTTAGTATCTTCCTGGAAGAATATGTAATACACCAGAACCCCGAGACTGTACAAGAAACAGAACACACCAATGACCACGAAGAATTCTGTGGAAGAACGTTGATCAATTTCAACTGCAACGTCAACCTGTTTTTTATAAAAGAAACGACATCAATATAGATTTCAACGTCAGGAGAAAATAAGTACAAATTGCTTTTCAACAAAAACAAAATGGTCCAAAAAACTTAAAGTAAAAGCATTAGTAATAATATTGAACAGTTGTGAAGTCCACATCAAGTCAAAATATTTTTAGAGTTAGTCCATTATAAAGTACAACGTCATCTATTGGTCTTAGATTTATAGAAGAGATAAACACGACAACATTTCCAGGAAATAATATTTTAATATTTTGATTAATAATAATGGTAATAAAAAATAACTTCAAGGTCTTTTTCAAGAAAAGAATGTGAGCATCTGGACATACACAGAATAACTTTCACAATGTAAAAATGTTCTGAAAAACTTTTCTGTGAATTATTCTTTGGAAATGGTAAATAAATTTCGATTTCACGTAGATGTGACTCTGCGAACACTACTGTAAACTATCATTATTTTTTTGATGAATAACAACTAAATAAATGGCCATAGCAAAACCTTCACTCTCCTGTGTTGATATGCAATTAATTAACTTCGAGAAAAGTTGCCGAAAATAATCCCAGGGTTTTAGTTAGGCCTCACATAACATGTATGTCATTTTCTCAATCAAATCTTATCACATTTAATTTCCCAATTACGTCTACATTTGTTTTGAATTTACACCATGTGATTCCACACCTGGTCTTAAATAAAGGACCCCTAAGACCCCAACTTGAAAGGTGACAAACTTAGGTCTCCAACTTCCCCACACAGTGAAAAACACAATATCCCCTGAATTTCTAACTAATGCCCTGAATCCACAAGTAACTTTACTTACATAAGACTTGGTTTTATTAAATGTTGCCACTGTCAACATAACGGAACTATCGAACGGATACTTGAATTTCCCTTCAACATTGTGGTTGGCGGTTCCATTATAATCCTGTCGAAATTTGAAATCACCACGAAAACCAGTAGCACAGGAAAAAGCAAATATTGCCAAGATCTAAAGTACAACGATGTAATATCTAAACGTTTCATTATAAAAACACAAGAAACAGCATAACCGACACATACATGTGCTTTTTTCTCAACAAGAAAACCATTTTTCCATGGTTTGGAAATAACTTCATCATACTAAATGTTTCACTTTTTATTTTCCGATTTAGACTCAATTCATTTCTGATGATGGTGTGATGACATCAGAGATGCTACTAAAAATCAGGAGAAAGAACTTCATAGAAGTCATTTAATTTGTCTTATATTCATAATTGTTGAATTAAGACTGACTAAAGTTTAAATAAAAAACTTTCTTTCTGGCTTTTGACAGTTTGTACGTGTTTTGTATGATTAAAATAAATATAATTTTGATGTTTACTGCATAATTGTTTATATTAAAATAACAATGAAAAAAACTTTAGAAATCTCAAAGAAAATGTTCTAAATTTATTTCATATAAATTTACATGTACTAAACATAGTCACCACCAATGACCTTTAAGCCAGCACAACATCAATATTTCACGGTCTTTGTCTGGTGACTGGATATTATCAAAATCCCTAAGTTCACAATTTAAAGAAGACTGCAAGGGAAACAAAACTCTATGCACAAAACAATAAATCACTTAGCAAAACAAATTTTATTAATAAAAGAGCTAGATGCTATTATAACCCATAAAACTTATGTAAAATGAGTTTTATGGTTTGAAGTCATATTCATTTTTAATTCAAAATATCTTATGCAAATTTTACGCAATGATTAGAAACTCATTATTTATAGACATTTTGTGACTATATATTATTAACCAATCTGAAATGACATCTTTTTTGGTCCAGGATGAGACCCTGTAAATATTAGTAATTTCATGAATGCTTATCGCCATTACGCTACAAAAGCCAACACAGTTCGTAAAAGAATTTCTTGTGACAAATGCAAACTTGTGACAAATTTATGCAAACTTGATACAAATTATCAATGAATTGAGTGAAAAGTTAAAAAAGTTAATGGAACAAATACTAAGGTATCATGACAGGGAATTACATTTTCGAAGTTGCGTACACAAAAAATCATGGAAATCACGAATATTTGACTTTTACAAAAAAAGTCACAAGCATTAATTAATTGTTGTGAGCAGCCTAAACTGATAAAAAGTCACGTATGTATAAATCGCGAGACGCCATCTTGAAAAAATTGTTGAATGAATAAAATCCTGTAAAATTACAAATTTAAGCAATATCGAGCAATTATCCTCTATAGCTTGGTTCACATGGGTCATAAAGTTATGAAAAACTAGTTGAATAACTTTACGATAGATATATATGAGTAGAATTTTCGTAAGTACCTGCTGACGTTCACACTGAAAACTTCAAGACGTAAATTTATGAAAGCAACTATCGGTGAAATGGAGGATGTCACTTTAGGAAAGCTTCTTCTTGTTCATTTGAAAAACGAGGGCACTATGGACACTATTATCATAAACTATTCCCACACATTTTTATCTCTTTACCTATGACTTCATAAAGCCTGACTTTTTTGGCTAGCTTTCAGCCTTCAGCTGGCATTAATTACCTTTTCTCCTTTTTGGCCTTTTATTTCGACTGCCATCTTGAAAATAATAAACTTAAAACTTCCGAAATAAACTTCCGAAATTTCATTATGTGCAATATGATTAGAGCAACTTTATGACCCGTGTGAACCACGCTTAAGGATGTAATTCTCAATAAAAATGCATCAACTATTTGCATTCACTGACTTTTGTCAATCATTTACGGGTTGACACAAGACGTTGGAATACAACTAAAGGATGGCTGACAATTTTAGGGGCAATTCTTCAGTGTTCACCTTTCCTGGAATGAGAAAAATAGCTGGAGACTTGTGAAATATTTTTTGTGAAAATATTTAAAAATTGTGAGCACAAAAAGCTGTGAATCCTAAAAAAAGAAAAGACTTTTTGTGAAAATGACTTATTGTGACTTAAAGGTTTGAAAATGTATATAATTCACATTTTCTTTCATGTTACATTATAAAATTGTGTGAGTTCTCAGACTCAAGTTGCAACTTTATTACACCAGGAATCTTATGATAGTGAATAAACACTATACAAAATAAATATTGTAAACATTTGCTATAAACTATATCAGGTTTCAGTAAGTTTGTTGGCATTAACCTGAATACATGAAATATGCCTTGTGTATAGATGAATTTCTAAGTGACGTGATGTTTATAAACATTAGTGTTTTTTGCTCGATAATTGCTGTGAGTTTCAACATAAATACTTAATAGATCAAGTCAATTTCCTACCAATATGCGCACGCATCTTGGTTGGCAATTAGATGCTCTCTGCACACTGTCGGTTAAACCGGTTCTCAGGAGGCGTTTTTAAGACAAAAAAAATTATTAAAAATAATACTCATTAGCACTCAAAATCTATTTTTGTGAAGTTTATTAAATTTTTAGTTTAAACAGATCTTTAACTGGTAATTAACATCAGAAACTCATCTATATATAAGTACCAAAAGCTGTTTTGAAAGCTGGTCAAATCTGCATTTATTTCATTTTGTTTCATACTTTTAAAACATTACGAAACTGTAATGCAATAAAAACAAAAACAAAATAATATACTTACTATTTCAAGACACTTTATGAAACCTCGTGGTTCTTTTACAACTTCGTAGTTTGGATTCGCACGCATATTATAACTTTAATTTTACAATGTATTCCTTGTTGTTTCGTTAGGTTGGATTGTTCTGTTTTGCCACTTTGTTGTTTCTCTAAGGTTGAATCGCTCTGTTTTGCCGCTCTGAAGCAAATGAAGCGCCTCCTTCAGAAATTTGCTGACATAACACAAGTTCCTCAATCCAATTTAAACATTTTGGTGAGATTCGATACATGACACCACTAAAGTGTGCGAAAGAATTTGTCAAACCATCGGAAACACGACACCCTAATACCTTTGATTGAGAGATGACTTTCAGCAGAATTTGTATGTTCTTGTGTAAGGCTACTAAATTTTTCTTCATACATTGTATCGTGCAGTCACTCGGTTCATCCAGGCACTAAACAGCACCGCCATATTGTTGACGAGACATGAAAATTCTGAAAGAAATATTTTGGATTGAGTTTTTTTACGCAAGTCAAAATTCAATAATCTTATAAAAAAGAAGCGTGTAAAAAATATTCGAGGTTATTAAATATTTGTATGGTGAAATTAAAATTGTCAATTATAGCGCGGTCAATATCGTTCCACATGAAAATTGTAAACGTTCAAAAATTGTCGAAAAACCTCTTTATCTTGTATAATAAAAAATTGACTATTTTATCATTTACTTTTAATGAATTTTGTTTTCTCAAACAAACGCCCTCCTCTTGCTGAATGAAAGGCCATCTCAAGAAATCTACTTCCTTGCCATTCTTCGAAATTCTAGTTCCTTGAGAACAAACCTAAATAAAAGAGAATTAAGTTGAAAATTAAGTTGAATTGAATTGAAATGTTTTATTTAACGTTTGTTTGAAATACGAAGAGACTAAAAAAAGGTGGCTGACATTAACGATGCAACGTAATGCTACCGCTCGCATTCATTCAAAAGGAATGAACAAGTAACGAGAATTAATTTTCTTTCTATTTTTTCCTCATAGAAAATATTGAAATAATGTTATAAAGGAACTCGAATTTTCTGTAAAACAGTTGAATCACGCTATCTCGAACTCTCAATGTCAACTGTAGATACCAACTTACCAAAGATCATGCAGTATTAAAGTTTATGATAAAATCAGATGTAAATATAATAAAAGCCACATTTAGTTATGGAACTGGACGGTGATTCAGTGATTTTTGAAATATAATAAATGACACATCACCTTTCATCAAAGTGCAGACACATCATTGAACGTTCCTGGAATCCGTCTTGGCGCAATCTTAACTCATGCACTTGGGTGACCATTCAGTTCATCGGTCATGTCTTAATTCCATTTGGTATGCAGATGTGTTACGTAGTCATCCAATTCATCCTGCTTCAGAACAAGATGAATTGGATGAATCAGAGAGGAAGACCAAAAGTTTGTACATTATATTATTTACTTTTCCAATTCGTCAAAAGCCTATCATTTTGCCATACTGTTGCATAATAGATCTTTGTTATTCAGATCATCCCTGTCTGCTTCTCTTTGGATCGAACAAGATGAGATGGATGAGTTGGATAGGTAAAAGTATAACCCTAATGAGAACATTCTCAATACGGGATTAAAATCATGACAATCAACAATGTATCAAATCGTTGATGCAAATTGACTCAACCTAAGTCAAATTGACTTAACCTAAGTCGTACAGCGTGAAAAGGAAACACTGATTCCAGAATGATAGACCAAGAAAGCAAATAGAATTAACTGTTCTCCTGTTCTGACACTAAGTGTCATCATGACTTTATACTGGACACAGAACCTAAGTACAACCCGATCTGTAGAAGATACACTTCAACCACAAACGGTATAAAACAACAGGTCAAATAAACGGTTCATTCAGAGTGATCATTGATTCAGACTTGAGTTTCTAAGATCAATTTCCATCAGAATCAAACAGCAAAAACAAAATTAGGCTCATCATGTGCAATATGCTTGACCGATGATGAAACGTAACCCAAATTAAATCATCAAACGCATGACATGAAAATTCTTTAATCATATTATCATAATCATCTTCCAACGGGAGGGAGATATCTGAACGTATTTAACGTATTTATATGAACATGTCTAGAAGTTAATATTTTCCGATTCAACTACGCCAATATTGTATTTCTCGCGTCTCGTGATATCTGTCGATTGATACAAGCACTATGCCAACTTTGTGGAAGTCTGCCAGAGTCACACTAATCTTCAAATCTGGAAACCCTGACTTACCACAAAATTATCGTCCCATATCAGTGCTACCCGTCCTCTCAAAAATTCTGGAAGAAAATTATTGGAGAAATTATTTCCTCGCCTACCGAGATCTCGCTTATCAATACGCGAGATCCCGCTTACCGGGATGTTTTTTTTTATCATATGAACGAAATATCATTGTTCATAACAATTCTTAAGAGAGGCGAGATCTCGGCAAGTGGAGCGTCAAAAAGTTTCCCCGCTTACCGAGACATTTTTTTCCCATATGAACAGCCCCTCAATACAAATTTCAACCGTTCCTACAAACTTGCCTGCAGTCGACTACGTCTACTCCAGAGTGTTCGTAGTTTGTTAAACGTCGATGCTGCGACAAAGATTTATAACATGATGATACTGCCACTGTTGACTTATTCGGGTCCAGTAAAGTCAGGGTTTACCAATACTCAGAAAGAACTTTTGTCCTCACTCACCCGTCGAGCGAGTGCGATAACACTTGGTGGAAATGTCAAAAATGTCTTCCAAGAAGTGAACAAACAAAATTGTGTGTTAGTAAAGAAATGTCTGGGTGAGAAAACTGGAAGCTACACCTTTAACAGATACTTTGAAATATTTAAACATGGCCGGTGTACTCGAAATAACAATCATATGATTAAACTAAAATCAGTTAAACTGGAAGTTGCTAGAAAAAGTCTTTATTTCAACGGTGCTAAATTGTTCAATAGCCTCCCACGAGAGATAAGACTGAAAAACAGCCTGGCTGAATTTCAGTCTTCTCTCTCTGAACACCTTTTTTGATTTTAAAGTATTAATATAGCGTGCGCCATCTATCTATCTATCCTAACCTTCATTTTTTTTCATTCGTCGATTTATGTGACAAGCTGTATTATAACCTAGAATTGATTATGTATTTTAATAAAATTTTAGTCTTTTTAGCCTTTTGCCTTGTTCGTTTTCTTTTTCTTAATAACAGGACAAACTTGGAAAGAAGTATTGCTGTATATATTGTATATATTTGTAAATACTTTAGTTTTTATCCTGTATAAAGATTCAGAAATAAATAAAAATAAAATAAATCGTCACTTGTGCGTTTCAACTCAAGGCAATAGAATCATTGTTTATTATTGAATAGTATTGTGCAGTGATGGCGTAGTAGCAGTACGTTCGAGTTTGCTTTGGATCTATGTTCGATTCCCATATAGAACAATGCTACAATCGAGTTCCTGTATCTCCAACCTCAATGGATCGGATTAATAGTTCGAGTTTTTGAGATAACAATAGTCAACTGTATTTTTAACTGTAACTCTAAAGTCAACCAAAAACTCAAAACAAAAACCACACATCCAAAACCCTGTTATTAACTGTTCTCTCATGTCATTTAATTAGTCAATTTACATGAGAGAAATACAAAGGAAATGACAAAGAATGTCATTTTATGTCACCATTTAAAACATATTGGTTTGAAATACAATGTGAAAGTGAAGGTGGGAAAGGACCATTTTCAGCTGAAGAATCTGTCACAACATTGGAGTCAATAAAAATCTTAAGATTTGAAACAATTTACTAATAAATCACTCATAACAATATACACTAAGATACAATTTTACTAGTTTGTTTCATGTTTGTTCGTGGCCTTTTAATAATACATAATGATGTTCTTGATATGTGTGAATGAAAATTAAATTTTTTGTTTTACAAGAATCAGTCCTTGCTGGTTTTTGCACAATCTTGACCTAACATTCCTGAAACGTTCATAAATAATCATGTTTATCTCCTTCACAGTCGCGATAAATATTATCCCATCGCAAAAACTATTTGCAAATATACCAATTGCCATGTGGTTTGCGACTGCATTGTATGGTTCAGAAGAATGCTGAAAACTCAAAGTTGCCGAAAAGAATTAACAAGCCATTGGGTATACCAGTTGAAGAATAAATGCACATATTGAAATGACCTCGAACCCAGGGTCTCTTGCCTTTTCGATATACTGATAGCGGCGAAGAAGACCCTGGCGAACGCTACTGAATTAAGGAATGTTATTAGCTGAAAATATTACAACGACAGCAGGATTTTCGAGCAAAAAGAGGAAATCGTCCGAGTTACTGCTGAAGAAGATAAGAATTGGAGTCCAAAAATTTAATTATTCAAATTAACATTATTTTAGCTATCATTTCAATAAAGCACTGGTATGGTAGCATTACGTATTTACAATGAGAAAGGCTAACAACAAAAGTTCTTGGAATAATCAACAAGTAGTGAACAAGATAAATTTTCATGTTCTTTTGACTTATAAAACAACAGAATAGTGATGAATTATGACAGTCTTTTTTACAAGAATATACCCAGCGGGCACAAGGCGTCTTTGAGACGTCTTATTTTAATCGTAAAATGGTCGTTTGCTTTCCAGATCACTTTGGGACGTCGTAGGGACGTCTGAAACGGGACGTCGCAATTGGGATCCTTTTACGACGTTTTTGGGACTTATACGGATTGAATAACGACCTTCGAAACAATTGTAAATTTAAGATCATTTTGCGACGTCGTTGGGACGTCTGAAACGGGGCGTCACAATTGGGATCCTTTTACGACGTTTTTAGGACGTCCTTATACGGATTGCATAACGACCTTCAAAACAATTATAAACTTAAGATCATTTTGGGACGTCGTAGGAACGTCTGAAACGGGACGTCGCAATTGGGATCCTTTTACGACGTTTTTGGGAAGTGTTTATACGGATTGAATAACGACCTTCGAAACAATTATAAACTTAAGATCATTTTGGGACGTCGCAGGGACGTCTGAAACGGGACGTCGCAATTGGGATCCTTTTACGACGTTTTTGGGACGTCTCTGTTCAGATTCAATAACGACCTTCGAAACAATTATAAACTTTCAAAAGCAATCAGTCTGTATAGAATGATTTATTGTAAATGTTTTTAAACGTCTTGACAACATGCAGCGGTGGCATAACGGTTACGAGTTCGGCTCGCACACCAGAGGTTCCAGGTTCGGGTCCGCCTGTGGCCTATTATAGTTTTTGAAAGAGTAAATTTCATAATCCTGCGACGTCGTTACGATGTCGTTGGGATGTCATCGAGACGTCTCAATGAAGATGTAATTGGGACGTCTTTTGAGATTCCCACTTCGCGACCATTTTACGACGTCTTTACGACGTCTTTGTGCCCGCTGGGTAGTTTCTAAGAACTTTAATTGTAGGCCCACACACATGTGCTAAAATTTAAGAGCATCTTCAAACATTCATATGATTTATGAATATTATCAACAATACAGCTACAGAAATCACAAATATCTGTTGAAATATTTACTGATCATAGATTGACCTATAGATCCACTATTTAAATATCATAAAGTTATTAAATGTACAAAATTTCCATTCACTCAAATTCCTTATGTTAGATTTTAGTGGCTTCAGTTGATGAATATATAAATCACCACAAATTGTTCAATATGTGGGTCTAAAGAAAGCATTGCAATCCAGAAATGAAAAACTAAAACAAGCATGTGCACATACATACAGTGTGTCCCAGAGAATTTCGATCTGAGATTTTAACAGATCATAACTTTTCACACATATATCAGATTTCAGCAATTCTTGCACCATTCGATAGGATTTTATTCATAGATTTTAAAAATATACATTTTGTTCTTCAAAACCTTTTAGCTTGAAAACAATTAAGGATTTTACCATGAAAAAACCCAATAATCTTCTTAATAGTTAATTAACACATCTTTCAATAACAGCTATCAAAGGTCATTATCAAAAACAATATCAAAGTCAAGTGACTGTAAAACACAAGAGTCATTAAAAACAAAACTTTAAGCTGTCTCAACATGTCCCCCGTTTCTCTGGACACAATGATTTGCTCTTGCTGTCATGCAGAGTGGTGAATAAAATTTTGATTTTGTCTAAGATTATTTGCTGCGTCAACAATTTTACTTCTCAACTCTGACAGACTCTGGATCCCAGTGGAGAAAAGTTTTTGTAGCAACTAAAGATTGCTCATATGATTTCAATTTTGTAGAAGCCCCCGTCTCACAATTTTTAACTTTGTGATGAGACTATAATTTTAGTGTGTTCAAAAACACCACGAGATGTTCTTAATAAACAAAAGAATAATCGCACGTGAAAACTTACGTTTATTAACCATTAAGGAGTTATAAAACGGAGGGTATGCATCTACCGGTTTCAAACCATCAAACTTCTCAGTGAAAACTCTGTTAAAAGCGTTTGGAAGAACGAGACATCACTTGGCCAAAACCTCACCCTCCCAAACAAATTTAACAAGGTTTTGACCGTAAAAATTAGCTGGTTTGAAACCGGTAGATGCATATACAGAACGTGACAGTTTAAAGAAATCCTTTTTACTAAATTATTTAAAGTATAGGTTTTTAAAATCCTTGAAAGAAATCCTATCGAATGATGTAAAAATCTCTAACATCTAATATATGTGTGAAAAGTTGTATCTTGTTAAAATCTCAGACCGAAATTCACTGGGACACACTGTAGAATGTAATCTAATTTTGCTTTAATAAAAATCCCGTGTCGAAAAAAGGTGACGAAAAATATAATCATCGCTCTGATGAACACGAGAAATTTGCTTTTTCTTCTTTACTGGTATTTTTTTACGTTGCAATTTTTATATCATTGGAAAGCTTATAAAATTTCGCTTCTCATGGTGTAAAAAATTTTTAAAAATGTTTTACTTATAAAAAGTAATCTACCCTCAAACTCAGAGTCCCGCTTTTTGTGAATCACACTGTATAATAATCGTAAAAAAAGCACATGGCCTCACGCAACTTCGTACTCAGGGTTTCTTGCCTTTTGCACCAATTAGACAGCAGTAAAGAAGACCCTTCCACAAAAGAAAATATAGATAACCAATAATGGCACACACAGTAAAACAACCTATGAAGATAATGCATAATAACAGTGAGAAAAGGTTTTCATGAAATAAGGTTTGAGATGTATTCAAATATATGAAATGATTCAACATTGTTATTTAAATCAAAATTTGCTATAAGTTCACTGATCAGTAGATGTATGTCTATTCAAAAGCTCTAGAATTCCTTTTTGTAAGTGTCTATAAAGTTTTGAGTCAGTATATATATATGTGTTTGTCACAAATAAAGTCCGAACTTCTTATTGTAAGTGTTTATCACAAATAAAGACAGAAAAACAAAACTTTTAAAATTTGCACAATTCTTTAATCTATCAATCTTTCTCAAGCGCAAAGTGTCAATATATGCTTATTAATATACTTAAAAATAATATTGAAACAGAATTTGTAAGATATGACATATACATATATGTTGGAGTGAAATTTGTTGTGTTTGTTTCAAAATTTGTTACTATGTGAATACCGATATTTCAAATTTCAGGGAAATTGATTTTTGGATTGTTATCTTCCCTTAAATTGTCTCAGTCATTCTTGTCAGCCCATTTTTCTCTCTGTGAAGGTACTTAATACATGACAATTTGCAGGATTTTTATAACCAAGCTGTGTAACGTATATAGTTTTAAATCATTACATGGGATCTTGAATCCATAATGGCAGATGGCTTGGTTTTGAGTAAACACAGTTTGTTGTTAAGCTCTTAGTGCAAAGTTTACCTTTATCCTTTTATGTATTTTGCTAAAGGATATACAGCTAAAGATATAGAATTCTTAAGTCATTGTATACCTTGCTATCAAAATCCTACAAATTGTGATATATAAAATTAGGTTACATTTTCATTCTATGTATGTGCATATGCTTGTGTTTTTGTTTTTAATTCCATTTCTGGATCGCAAAGCTTTGTTTGGACCCACGTATTGAACGATTTTCTTATATATTCTTCTAAAAAAGACTATTCTGTTGTGCTACCAGTCAAAAGTGCATGAAAATGTGTCTTGTTCACTTTTAAGAACTTCGTGTTGTTAGCCTTTCTCATTGCAAATACATAATGCTACCATACGAGTGCTTTGTGAATTGAAATGATAGCTAAAGTAATGTTATTTTGAATAATTAAATTTTTAGGCTCCAATTCTTATCTTCCTCATCCTGCGGTAATTGTAATATTTTCAGCCAATAGAATTCATTAATTCAGTAGCGTTCGCCAGGGTCTTCCTTGGTGCTTTCCGTATATCGAAAAGGCAAGAGACCCTGGGTTCGAGGTTGGGCCTCACGAAGAATATGACCACGATTAAGAGAATTTTGACCGTAAAATTCAGCAAAATTTATCATTCTCTGAAATAAAAGTGGTATGCACACTCGCTATTATATATAAGATAATCGAAAAGCTTTTGTTTATTTTAAATAGTTGCATTCTTGTTTTTTACTTTACCCTACCGTGGCAAAAGATTTATTGAATATATCATATTTATATGAATTTTTGTTTTTTTCTTTCTTTTTTCCTGGTATGTGACATCGCGAACATTTTTTTTGGGCTTCCTGCTATTTGATACTATGGATTACAACTTCTTTCCAATAACGTTTTGATTCAGAAGCTAAAGGACTTAAATGTTTTAAGCTTAGAAATAAATAATCATTTCTTTTATATTTTTTTAACAGGACTATTCAATTAGTTTCACAATTTGAAAAAGATTGCGCGTTGAAATTTCCTTGAATTTACCAAGAATAAATAAAAATAAATAAATTAATAAATAAATAAACTAATTAATAAATAAATAAACTAATTAATAAATAAATCAGTAAACAAACAAAAAAAATAAATACATAAATACTGCATTCTTAAGCTGAAAAATAACTTCAAAATAAACGTGGATTGTATCATATCCCTTATATCGGATAGGTAGGAACTTCCGATTTGCGGTTGTTTCATTGAAACGATAAATTCGTAATTAAATCAATAACGCTGAATACAAGTCATCACCATATGCATTAACACAACCTGAAACGTTTTTGGAAATATGAGGGCAGCAAGTGTTATATCTAACTCACTCGTGGTAAATAGGAATGTTTGAAAATCTGGATCAAAGCAGACTGTGAAATGATTTGTTTAGTTTTTGATTAAAATAAAAAAATTGTTTTCAATTTTGGAATTTTAGAATTGGAAAAAGAAATCTGCTGCTGGCGCGCAGCAGGAAAAATTAATATAAAGACTTTTTTTGACTTAAAAACAAGTGCTGTTCCAATGAAATAATATTGAAGGTTTTAAGCGTTTGTAACTAAAAGAATCTCTTCATTTCGCATGGGATGGTTATATTTGAATGGATCGCATTCATCTATTTTTGATAGTGATAGCAACGTCAGCATGTGCATCTATTCTTCAAATGATTTGCATCATGGCATTAGTGAATGCAAAGGCACGAAGAAACAGTCAACGGAGTATTCTGATCAGCGTGTCATGCAGTAATATTTTACTCTGTATGACTATTTGGGGAAACTCTATATATCAAAAACTGAACAACACACCTATTGATGTGCTATCTCAGCATGATTTTGTGAGAGTGTTAAACTTCAACCTTGGTGTTCTCTATATGTTTTCAGTCAGCTTACTCGTAATTGATCGATATTTGATTTTCAAATTGAATATACGTTACCCAACATCGTGGATTAAAAGAAAGAAAACAAAAATTGTGGTTGTGACATGGAGTGTTTTATCAGGAAGTACAATTATGATTTTGGTATTTTTAGTAGTATCTCCAGCATTGAGAATGCAAATTATGTATGCTTTCACGAAGTTCTTCATAGTTGCAGTTGTAGTATTATATCTGTTATTCATCCTAACAAACCTTCTCATTCTTGTGAAACTTAAAAGACACAGTCGACATCATCCTGAGAATAATACCCTCAAAAGTCTTTTACCAGCACTAGTGGTTGGCAATTACACGATTTTGTATGGTATACCCACTGGTTTGGTCATCCTTTTGGAGATGTTGCAATGGGATTTCGACAAACTGAAACTCCTTTTCGAATTACAGATTTTAGGTATATATGCCAACAAATTCTGTGATGGAATAATTTACATGGCGACAGTGAAAGAAATAAACATAATAATTGTCCGACGTTTGACGACTGTTAGATCAAGATCAACCACACGACATTGAAAGGTATAAACATGATTTTGACATTTATAGAGGATGATTTTGTCAAAGGTAATAGCTTGAAAACTGAACCTACCATTGATGGTATGATTTTCAGAGGTGTATTCAAGGTCAGTAACAAAAAGTGGAGAAGTCAAACGTTACTATGTTTCTTTTCAGTCTTAAGCCTAGTTCAGACCTGGCGACTACGATGATTAAAATTCAGTGTAATCGTCATGATCGTCTAAATTGAACACTTTTGTAATCGTCAGAATCGTCGTAAATGCCTTGCGATCATAAGGATGAAATATTAAAAATTACTGATTGGTTAACTAATTAGTAATGAAATACTTGAGAGTGTTCACACCTGGTGATTGGCAATTGCGACGATTAATTTATTTTTTAATCGTCGAAATCGCCAGGTCTGAACCAGGCTGTAAGAGTCGATTAGATTACTTGTATGTTTTTCTTTTCTACTTTATGTGACTAAACTCTCCTTCACAAAGTTTGACTGAACTCTACGTCGCCTCTGATTTTGGAACACTTTTGAGACCTTACAGTCAAGATCAAGTAATGAGCAATAAAACAGTAAAAATAATTTTTTTTAAGCATCAGTAAATGCTAATAATTTTCTTTTCATGTGGCCTTATTATCTGGTCTGTAGTATATCACAGTTTGCTAAGTGCGTGCTATTCGTGTCCCTCGAATAATTTACCAATCAGAAATCTAAAGTTTGCACTTGAAACGCTAGTTACCTAGCAGTTGTACCTTTCGCTGTTTATTTACCTCCAATAAATGACGGGCTTTCACGAATTGGGACGAATTTGTGGGACCAATAAGGTGAAATTGTGCCATTACATCAAAGGTTTTCCGTCTCTCGTTTTCAGAAATTTTGTTATTATTGCTAATGTTTTTTTTTGAGAGATCTCGGGTTTTATGGATTACTATGCTCTCTTATTGTCTTTTTATTCAATTCAAAAACAAGACGCATTTTTGCATACCAGAAAAATTGTATATTCGACAAAAAACATAAAAACAGAACAAAAGTCCGTTCAATCATAGTGTGTTTGTTTATGTTTGATGAAAAAAAATCACTGCGGCTGAGAGCATACTTCATAGGGATAGTGTGTATATTTCTACTCCTCCGCAGTGATTTTTCAACAGATTTGCTGACTGGGTAACCCCTGAACTGATATTCACAGCCACCCCACAGTCCACTTGATTTGTGTTGTAACCGTTTCATAAATACTTAAGAATGCCATGAAAAAAAAATTCCTTTTGAGCCACAATTTATTTTCCAAATCTTCGGAAGAAACGAAACACTCTTCTGAAAAATCTTCCTCGAAAGAATCGTCGAAACCATCTCCTTCTCCTGCGTCTTCTTCTTGGATCATTTTCTTCCATTCCTACGAGCAAACAGGTTGAACTTACGTCACTACAAACTTTACGCCAGGTCTGTCTTGGCGTTACGTTTTGTTCGTCTACAGTCGAACTCTTAAAGAGAACCATCTAACGCCAGATATTTAAAAATTACTGCCAATAAATTCAATGAATGTTATGCAACTGAACAACTACAAATTGCACAGTAATCGTTGTAGTGATGGAGAAGTGTCTAGTTGATACTCCACGCCCACAGTGTGTTCAGTTTGAAGGACTGACTGTACACACGGACCCTCATGAAAGTTACAACAATGCCATACGAATTTCTGATGATGCGTGAATTACGCATTTGTGAGTCAAGTAGATGGATCGCTTTATTCCAATACCGCTGTATACAATGGCATACTTGCATATAGAGCGTTTTAAAAATCTCCCGTAGTTGTATATTTTTTAATTCCAGGACAGTCTGTGTCAAAAGTCGAAGTATTTTAAGGACTTACTATAGTTGTCCTCCTCGTCTAATGTACTCTCATCATCTGAACAAAAGCGTGTGTAATTTCAATACGTTGAAAGAAGAGTTGGAAGAGCGAGGTAATGGCAAGGTTCTATGCCCTCTACGCCCTTACTCATGATTTGCTGAAGTGACAATAACTCACCGTCATTTTCAGGAAGAATTACATCCAGATTGTTGTCTTTTTCTACACAAACAATTTTTTCCATCAAACCAAAAAAATATAACAACGAATTTGATTTAATTGACTTCAAATTCCCTACCGTTTTCATGTTCGATCAGTTTCGATAGCACTTCATCCAAGTTACCTTCGTTGATTTTTGTATTCTCTTAAAAATCAAACAAATTGTTTTCAAGAAACATCAATGAGGTGAAATTGAAAAAAAAAATTCACAAATACATCTTGTTAGCCCTGTGCCAATCAAACCTTCAAAAGCTTATTTCAAACGCTGGTGTTTTACCATACACAAACTCTTTTAGATTAAGATTAAGAGGAAAAATAAACAGTAAACAATACCTTCATTCTCTCCGTCCTCCATGTGATATGCTGAAATAAAAGTTGAAGAGGAGTAATAAAAAAGAGACCCCATTTCTCTTTGATAAATACACAGGACTTCCGTTGCATTCAATGGTGAGCTTGAGTTTTTGGGAAGTTGACCCCTTGATTCCGAATTCTCAGACTAGAACTGTAATAAAGTTCTTGAATACTTTTGCTGATAAAAAACGTACGCGTAACTGCGACAAAACGCCATCGGAACGAATCCTTCCCATGATACACTTACCCGTAACGGCGCAAATAACGAAACATAACAAAAGGAGCCTCATCGTACTAAAAAAACAAAAACAAAATGTTTTGACGTGAAGTGAAGAAGAAAGTCACCGAACATGTATCCTACTCTTTGCAAAAGCACTTTCTTCAAGATCTTGATATTCAAAATTCACGAAAAAGCAAAATGAAGACTAAGTGTTCTTTATAATGAAATCAGTCTTTTCTATGGGGGTATGTGTTTGCTAGGGCCATCAAAAACGCAATGTCTGATAAAGAAAAGTGTATAATGCGCCTTACCTTGATACCTTGATAGTTGAATCTTGGTATTCCACTGAATATTGTAACCGAATATTGCAACTGAATTGTGCAACCTTTTTTATAGGACAGGGACTTCCTTGTTATTAAAATCTGTGAATTGCATGTGATTGAAAAAATCCATCAACACGAATAGTACTATCTGTTTTCGTCAAGATAGGACTTTCAGGTGTTAAAGAGAAGCCTCATTGGTTTGTAGATTTAGCTCAGAAGTTTATTGGGAGATAGCAAGGAAGTCAACCTTTCCTTTAATAACTATGTTCCTAATCTGATCAGATCTTAAAATGACTCTTCCGATATGGATAATTGTTTCATAACACTTCTCCCCATGATCATCCTTGATGATTTTATCTACTGATTAATTGGTACTTGTTGTTTCTGTAAAGAAGTTTATATTTCCTTGTTTGATAGTTATAACAACTTGTTTGTGAAACTAAAACACCAAGTTGATAGCAGTGGTTTAACTTAGGCCGTCTTTTTTTGCGTCGCCTTATTTTAGCGATTTTAGCGAATGAGCATACCCTATTTTTGCTAAATTAAAGTTGCGGAAAACTTAAATTTCGCAAAACTTTTCCCCAGACCGAATTCATTGCTTCGTTTTATCCACGAGAGCAACTTGACAGAGCAGATCATTCTTACAGGGTATGAAAATAGAAAAAACTGTCTATTTTATTTCTCATCTACGATCTTTGATGTCTTATGTCGAAATCAGGAATAATTTGAGTACTAAACAAAACGGAGAAATGATCCATTTGTATACACAAGGATTATTAAGTATATACCTCTGTGAAGTTTTTTGAAAATCATGTTTGTTTGTTTTTTTACCTTCTGGCAATTTTACCGTAATTTCCCACTCGCTAATTAAGCAGTCATTCGCTTACTGACGCAAAAAAAAAAAAAGTCGGGCTAAGGTAACTTATCTCTTGTACTTTCGTAGAAGTGGAATTACACACAAGGCCAGTAATTTTTAAGGCGACATCAGTTCATTTCAATAGTGGCATATGGCGGTCCAAGTGACGTAGATTTACACGGGTGCGCCGACGAAGTTCTATTTTGCTTCATGACTTAGAGTGTGTTTACATGAGAGCCGTAGTGAACTCAAACCGGTTTGAAAATTTAAGCTGTTTGAAATCGGCTATCTGTTTACATGAGAAATTTCGATACGGTCTTGGCGAGTTTTGTCGAGTAAAAATCGAAACAATAGATTTACTAGTTTCTAGCTCTCTCCACGAGTGCGTTTTTACATAAGAGCCATGCTGAACTCACAACGGTTTGAGATTTCAATACGGGTAGAAATATTTTCTATACACGATTGAATAAATTTAGCACATTCTGCATTTTTATTTCATATGTGTCAGCAAAATTTAGTTAACATGCGCATGCTTGTTAACACATTTTATGATAAAACAATGAAATGTGAAAACTTTCACACCTTTCCAAGCCGTATCGAAATTTCAAACCTACTTTACAAGTAGGTTTGAAATCATCACGGGTAGAATTTCAGTACGGCCGTTATCATGTAAACAGCGCTGAAGGTTTGACCAGGAGCCGTAGTGAAATAATTACCCGTATCGAAACTCGTAACGGGAGGATTGAAATTTCAAACCGGTTTGAGTTCACTATGGCTCTCATGTAAACGCACTCTTAATTTATGCGATTATTATGCCTGATTCAAGCAATTTCAGGTCCTTAGCCGAAAGCATGGCTTTAGAACATTCACCAGCATGTTTCTTCGAGGGAGGAACTGCCATGTTGTTGTTGAGAGCGAAGAAAATTGTGGAATTTTGTAGGCATGTTAGGTGCTAGTTCTTACTGGCCGATTTTTGATATGGATAGTTGTTGTATAACACTTTTCCCCATGATCATCCTCGATGATTATATGTACTGACTAATTGGTACTTATTGCTTTTGTAAAAAAGTTTATATTTCCTTGTTTGATAGTTATAACAACTCGTTTGTGAAACTAAAACCCCAAGTTGATAGCATCGGTTTAACTTATCCGTGGTACTTTCGTAACAGTGGAATTACACACAAGGCCAGTAGTTTTTATCGCGACATCAGTTCATTTCAACCTCCCAATGCCTTTATTCTTCAACATTTTACTTACATAATATAGAAGTTTTGCTGTAAAAAAGCATATGACATAATTACGTCTATCCATTACAGAGCTTTGCGTACCCAACCTCGAACCCAGGGTCTCTTGCCTTTTCGATATACGGATCCGTTCGAGGTTAAGCCATTCGAAATGCAGCCACGCTTACATTCTACAAAAGACAGTTGTTAAGTCAATTCTTGCCAAAATGTTAAAACTATTTATGGTAGAAGTTTATAAGGCTGTCAATATCAAATATTTTTCAGAAAAATGAATCTAAAATCTAACCTTAGAAGAGGTAACCTAAAAGTTCTACGAGCTTCAAATACTATAAGTTGTAATTTCTTCGAGATAGTTTGGGGCCATGTTAACTTTTGTTTCATAACAGACTTCAATGAATTTGAGTCAGTTATAATTTCCATTCCAATTTAAACACTCTGTGGGACTCATTAACCTTTTCAACGGAGTATCTTGACCAGTAACTATTGTTGGTTTCGATGTTGTAAATTTATTTCCAATCATAGGTACACAGAAAGATTCCACAGTCACCTCAATTATGAATGGCTTATTTACTAATTAAACGTCGGTGTTCGCCATTATTTCTAAATTTTGACTGAGGTTTCAATCTAAATTTCTAGTCCAAGAAATTTACAAAATCCATTTCGTATGATGTGTAATAGAATTTTCAACAATCATTTCATGACGACATAACGGCGTACTTAAAAATCACAACATCTTAGATTACTTTTGCTGTTGCTATGATAGTGTGTCAACATGTTCTTTATCGTTGTTCAAGAATGTAATGGTTTTAAAGAAAACTCCTCATATAGGTCGAACAACAAACAAATTGATACACCAAGCTCACCATGGGGATTGAAATTTCAAACCGGTTTGAGTTCAGTACAGCTCTCATGTAAACGCACTCTAAATGTAACAACAATGATATCTCTAACAAAACAGTTATTGTATTGTTTTATTCTTTATTATTCTTTATTATTCTTTTTTATTATTATTATCTTATTATACTAATTCGCAATTGTGTGTCACACTTTTATTTTAGAGAGTGACATATTTGTTTTTTTTTTACGGTCAAATCCTTCTTATTTTTTCCCTTTTCGTCGTAAAGCCACGCAAATGCGAGAGCGTTTTTTTTGATTTTCCGCGATTAGTATATGCTCCTCCGTTTTGTTATTTTTGGTTTGCGCAGTGGAAGTCAGCCGAAAAACGTCTTTGGAGGAGTGCGAGCAATGCAATTTCTTCGTTCGAAATTTGTCAACGATCATTTCGTGAGCAAGAAACTTCGCGAAGAAGAAGTGTTTCTTTTTGTATACGAATATTTTAATTTAAATTGGATTGTTTTAGGCAGTTTCTGTATCGTGAAGTGTGGAAGCAAATCGACGAAAGAACTGACGAAGAAACGCTGGTTTGTATGCACGAAGGTATTGTTATTATTATAAAACGTTTTATTATCGTGTTTATTGCTAAACTTTTACTCTTATTAGCACGTGTAAGTGAGTTAGTTGTTTGTTTACAATGAAAAATCATATTGAGCATACAGAAGAAGTGCAGTGAAGTTTTTAAAAATTGGCTGTGCAGAACGAACGGACAGGTCTATACGGAAAGTAGTAATATCATAAGACTTTTATTGTTTAATATTTTAGATTAATAAAAGAACAGGTTTTTAAATGTTTGTTTACGTTTTAGTTATCAAATATCGCTATACAGAAGAAAGTGCAGTGGAGAAATGCAGTTTGATGTTTATTTACACAGTAAAGGTGATGATACACGAGTCGATTTTTTGCTTGCGACATGTGGAACCCATATTGCGCATTGTCGAATTCGATAAATTGAAGGGTGTATCATGCGAAAATTGCTTGTTGAAAAGTGTTGAAATTGTGATCTTTCGATGTCGAAAAATTTCCAACATGTTGGAAATTTTTCGACAAATTTTCATACTCAAAGTGCGTTTTAAAGAGATTTCAGCTTATTTTTTGTTGTTTTGAAGAAAAAAAATCATTTTTCATCTGCATACGTACTCATTAACATGGCAAGTAAATATGATTTTACAGAAACATTTATCAGTGAATGGTCACAGGAAGAAAGTTTATGGAATGTAAGAAACAATTTATATAAAAACAGGGTAGAAAAAGCGAATGCTATCAAGAGGTTGTGTGAGAAGCTTGAAATTTCAGGTAAATAATATATATATTGCTTTAAATCAAAAATACTTAAAAAAGAAAGAAATAGTAATCGGCTTCGCTTTCTAGTCTAAATTCCCTTAGAAGCGTATCGTAGATCCCAAACGTTGTCCTTTTCTTCAGCCATGGCTTTGTCCAGATCTTTCTTTTTTTTGTCTTTTTCTTCGTACATTCAGAAATAATAATACACGCTGCGGCTATAATATCGTCTTCACTTTCTGAAGACATTTTTTAGAAAGAAAATTGCTCGCGTGTATCATGTGTTTCGACAGCAATTTTTTATTAAAAAAAGTGGCATGCGCAATATGGGTTCGACATGTCGAAAGGAAAAAATCGACTGGTGTATCATCACCTTAAGGAATGGTTTTAATTTAGTTTTGAAAGATTAATTGATTTAGCTTTGAGTGGATGTCTCAGTTATTCTGTCGTTTAGTATGTGTATATGCTGCTGGATGAAAAGGAAGCCGAGAGAAATTTGTTTTGGTAATGCGCGCTATTATTACATTAAAAATGGTCCTACAGCTATGAATGTTTTTATTTCTCATGACGCTGTGGAAGTGGGGAATGTGTTATGCTGTCTAATTGTATCTATTGTATCTAATTTATATCGATGCTTGATGCTTTTGTCTGCCTGCCAAAAAGTACAAAATCTACTGGAAAATACAGAAAGTTTAGCAGTTTTCCCAAACGAAGAGAGCAGTTTTATGTATTTCACTTAAAAAAAATGGTAGCGAAAGTGTTTTATAAATACCTATGTATGTTTGTGCTGGAAAGTAAATAAAGTATTAGTAATTTGTTTACAGGTATGAATATAGAAGTAAAGAGTTTAGAAGTGTTTGAAAATGTCTACAGAAGATGATCAATGCTGTTTAGTAGTTTACTAACATGTGAATTGGCAGTGAAAGGTATCCCATTTTGTTTGAAGTTCAGCTAAAGTTAAAATAGTATAAATCTATTTAGTTATAAACACAGTTGGTATGCTGGATAAATAAGAATAAAGGGTTGTTTAACTGTTGTGAATTAGCCAGAGGAGATTTTAATTCAGATTAAAAATGTGGTTGTTTTCAATTTTTTATAAACTCTTTAGATATATATATATAAATATATAATATATATATATATATATAAATTCTGTTTGTGTTTTTAATTATTATTCATAAGGTAGATGTGAATGGATTATGTATTTAAGAAGTTCATTTGTTATTACTGTGCAATGAAATGTTTATGCATTATTTTGTGTTATGGTAATCGTTTACGTACCTGGGTATATATATAAGTTTGGCATTATGATTTTATTTGTGACTTTTTATCTTCTGGGTAAATTTTTGTTTTAAGGATAAATGCGTAGTTGAATTTCATTTTTTGTTGTTGTTGTTTATTTCAATATTCTTATAGCATGATTAGGTTTTCGGTATTACAATTCAAGTATTAATTTTTTAGGTAATAATAAAAAAAGCATAAAGAAATGAAACTCATGGTTTTAATCATGACGTTGATGGTTTTGGGAAGAACAGACTATATATCATTTCAAAAATTCATTAATGGTTGCAGTCGAGTAGTAACTTTGGAACAAAAGAAAAAGTTGGAAGGTATCAATTTGTTTTGAATTAACATTTTGTTATGTTTGGTTTTGTATGTCTAGGTAAACAGTTCTGTGTTATATATTGCACTTTTTTTTGTGAACATTTCTTCTCTTCTCCGTATAAATATATATTCTGAGCCATGTTGCTATTTGTTTCTGTTTTAAACATTTTGAATGTAAGAAATGAATTAAAAAATTAATGCCTGTAAAAACTTTTCACGACTTAAATTTTGCGACACAACACATACTGAACATGGGTGGCGAGCGACGCCACCTGGGATGTTTTTGAGTTGCGATTCTATGATTTATTTTTTCGTCACGGGGTACGTACACGGGAATGGTGGATTTGACCTAATGTTTTCGAAGTTAAGTTCGGTAAAAAGTTTTTACCCGGGATACTAGTCTTCTATCTACTTATACTAATCCGCAATCGTGCATCCCACTTTTATTTTAGAGAGTCTTTGTTTTTTTGTTTTTTAATGGTCAAAACCTTCTTAATCGTGGTCATTTTTTCGTTAGACCATTGATAATTGACGATTAGTATAATAGCACGCGGCGTGACGTCAGTTTTTTTATCTTATCACGGGGGAACCATTGCATTGCATCCCCAATCGAACGCGACGTTTTTGGGGAAATATCTCGAGAACCAATAGGGATAACTGACGTTTTTAAGGGTCGGCGATACGGTACTGCGGCTATGACGTCATCAAAATCTTTGATCGCTGATATCTCTGCAACGGTTGGTCGTAGCGAAACAATCCCGTACATTTTTTTGCTCAGTTTTTCGAGCTCTACAACATGGGTACACTTTCCATTTCCAATTCCTTGATTGAAATTTTCGTCACGGGGTACACACACGGGAACGCGTCGTATTTCTGCAGATTCTTTTCGAAATTAAAGTCGTAAAAAACTTTTACGCGAGATACTAGTCTACTTATACTAATTCGCAATCGTGTGTAACACATTTAACTTAGAGAGTGTTGTGGTTTTGTTTTTTTAATGGTCAAAATCTTTATAATCGTGGTCATATAGCGGCAGTACGACCACGCAAGACACATTCGCGATTAGTATAATAGCACGTGGCATCATTTGACGTCAGTTTTTTTATGATCACGGGGAATCATTGCATTGCATCCCCAATCGAACGCGACGTTTTTGGGGAAATTTCTCGAGAACCAATAGGGATAACTGACGTTTTTTAGGGTTGGCAACACGGGTGATGGGGTGACGCAACATTTGGGCTTAAATTTAATTTGGTACTGCGGCTATGACGTCATCAAAACCTTTGATTGACGATATCTCTGCAACAGTTGGTCGTAGCGAAACGATCCCATACATTTTTTTGATTAGTTTTTTGAGCTATTCAACATGGGAACACTTTCCAGTCACGATTTTGTGATTTAATTTTTCGTCACGGGGTACATGCACTGGAACGCGGGATTTCTGTACATCCTTTTCGAAATAAAAGCCGTAAAAAACTTTTACGCGAGATACTAGTATATACTAATTCGCTTTGTGCATACCACTTTTATTTTAGAGAGTGACATATTTGTTTAATTTTTACGGTCATCGTCCTCTTATGTGCGCGTAAAACCACGTAGAGGCGAGAGACACTTTTTTCACGATCATTCCAAAAGCACGTGGCATCAATTGACGTCAGTTTTTTATGATCACGGGGAATCATTGCATTGCATCCCCAATCGAACGCGACGTTTTTGGGGAAATATCTCAAGAACCAATAGGGATAACTGACGTTTTTTTAGGGTCCGCAATACGGGTGATGGAGTGACACAGCATTTGGGCCTAAATTTTATTTGGTACTGCGGATATGACGTCATCGAAATCTTTGATCAACGATATCTCCGCAACGGTTGGTCGTAGCGAAACAATCCCATACATTTTTTTGCTCAGTTTTTCAAGCTCTACAACATGGATACACTTTTGGGTTGCGATTCCATGATTTACTTTTTCGTCACGGGGTACGTACACGGGAATGGTGGATTTGACCTAAAGTTTTCGAAGTTAAGTTCGGTAAAAAGGTTTTACCCGGGATACTAGTCTACTTATACTAATCCGCGTGTGTGCATACCACTTTTATTTTAGAGAGTGTTGTGTTTTTTTAAAATTTACGGTCAAAATCTTCTTAATCGTGGTCATTTTTTCGTTAGACCATTGACAATTGACGATTAGTATAATAGCACGCGGCGTGACGTCAGTTATTTTTATCGCATCACGGGGGAATCATTGCATTGCAACCACAATCGAACGCGACGTTTTTGGGGAATTATCTCGGGAACCAATTGGGATAACTGACGTTTTTTAGGGTTGGTGGCTCGGGAGATGGGGTGACGCAACATTTGGGCCTAAATTTTATTTGGTACTGCCGATATGACGTCATCAAAATCTTTAATAGACGATATCTCCGCAACGGTTGGTCGTAGCGAAACGATCCCATACATTTTTTTGCTCAGTTTTTCAAGCTCTACAACATGGGCTCCAACTTTTTTCAAGATTCGGTGATTAAATTTTTCGTCACCTGTTTTCGTCACAATGTTTTCGAAATAAAAACCGTAAAGAACTTTTACGCGAGATACTAGTCTATATATACTAATTCGCGTTGTGCATACCACTTTTATTTTAGAGAGTGATATATTTAGTTTTAATTTACGGTCATCGTCCTCTTATGTGCGCGTAAAACCACGTAGAGGCGAGAGACACTTTTTTCACGATCATTCCAAAAGCACGTGGCATCATTTGACGTCAGTTTTTTTTAAAATCATGGGGAACCATTACATTGCATCACCAATCGAACGCGACGTTTTTGGGGAAATATCTCGAGAACCAATAGGGATAACTGACGTTTTTTAGGGTCCGCGATACGGGTGATGGGGTGACGCATCATTTGGGCCTAAATTTTATTTGGTACTGCGGATATGACGTCATCAAAACCTTTGATCGACCATATCTCCGCAACGGTTGGTCGTACCGAAACGATCCCATACATTTTTTTGATCAGTTTTTCAAGCTCTACAGCATGGGTACACTTTCCATTTCCAATTCCGTAATTAAAATTTTCGTCACGGGGTACACACACGGGAACGCGTCGTATTTCTGCAGATTTTTTTCGAAATTAAAGTCGTAAAAAACTTTTACGCGAGATACTAGTCTTATTATACTAATTCGCAATTGTGTGTCACACTTTTATTTTAGAGAGTGATATATTTGTTTTTTTGCACGGTCAAAACCTTCTTATTTTTTCCCTTTTCGTCGTAAAACCACGCAGCTGCGACAGACACTTTTTTTGATTTTCCGCGATTAGTATATGCTCCTCCGTTTTGTTATTTTTGGTTTGCGCAGTGGAAATCAGCCGAAAAACGTCTTTGGAGGAGTGCGAGCAATGCAATTTCTTCGTTCGAAATTTGTCAACGATCATTTCGTGAGCAAGAAACTTCGCGAAGAAGACGTGTTTCTTTTTGTATACGAATATTTCAATTTAAATTTGATTGTTTTAGGCAGCAAATCGACGAAAGAACTGACGAAGAAACACAGGTTTGTATGCACGAAGGTATTGTTATTATTATAAAACGTTTTATTATCGTGTTTATTGCTAAACTTTTACTCTTATTAATAAAACAACACGGGTAGCAAGTGAGTTAGTTATTTGTTTACAATGAAAAATCATATTTAGATATACAGAAGAAGTGCAGTGAAGTTTTTAAAAGATAAGCTGCAGAAAGATCGAACGATTAATAAAAGAACAGGCAGCAGCATGTGTGTAAGTGATTAGTTAGCAGGTAGCACACATGCGTAGGTGAGTTTTTGAACAGATGTTTGTTTTTTTTATATATATAGGTTTTTTCAGATGAAAACCAAACGAAGAACGAGTGGAAGAAAGTCGTGCTGATTTTACGAATTTCTTTTTATAGTTATCAAATAGTTATGGGAGTGCAGCAGTACAGAAGTAGTGTAGATGAAGTTGAAGAAAGGATGATGTTTATTTACATTGGTGAAAATGGTTTTACTTTTTTTCGGTGGAAAATTGTTTGGAAAAGATATAAAGTAATATACGTAAGTACATGAGTCAAACGGATTTAATAAATACAGCGTTAAAAGAGAATAAAAACAGAGTTAAAACGATCAGATCATAAAGATGCAGGTCCTACACGAGCAGTTACTGATTTGTTTTGGTAACGAACTGTTCCTTATTTTATTTATTTCAAAATGGCTCCACAGTTATGAAGTTACGAAGATAGCATTTTTATGTCTTTCACTGTATAAAAATGGTAGTGAAATTGCAGTAGAAAACAAATAGAAAGTGTATGTTTACAATAGGAAAGTATGCTGGAAAGTTAATCGAGTGTTATTAATTTGTTTACAGGTATGAAATATAGAAAGTAAAAGAGTTTAGAAGTGTTTGATAATGGCTACAACAGAACATGATCAATATTGTTGTTTACTATCATGATGATGTGAATTGGTATGGAAAGGTAAAGTTAAAATAGTATCTATTTAGTTAAAACACAGTTAGTATTAGTGGATAAATAAAGGATAAGAGGGATGTTGTCTGTTGTGTTTTGAATTTTCCAGCGCAGAGGAGGAGCTTTGAACTGGAAATAAAAAATGGCTCCACGAATGTTTTCATATGTTAAAAATTTTTCACTAATTCTGTCATTACATTTGTGTTTTTAATTATTATTTTTAAGGTTAATATATTTTCAAAGTTTCTTTTACTTTGTTTTGTTTTTCTTTAGATTTCGTCATAGCATGATTAGGTTTTTTGTATATATATGTTTTTTGAATGTTTTCATCTGTTAAGTAGAAATGAAGCACATGATGGGTTATAATGTTGAGAGGGTTACTTAAGAGAAGAATGGATTATGTAATTTAATGACTGTGCAATGAAACTATCCTACAAAAAATAAGCGTTGTTGGCTGTATTTTTCTTAAGTTTATATTTTATCGCGTTTATGCATATTTTGTGTTATGGTAATCGTTTACGTACTATGCCTAGGTATATAACTTTGGCTGTATGATTTTATTTGTCACTTTTTATCTTCTGTGTAAATTTTTGTTCTTAGTTATTGTTTTTAGGATAAATGCGTACTTGAATTTCTTTTTTTTTTGTTTCTTTTTTTTTATTATTATTATTTTCGGTATTACAATTGAAATATTATTCTTTTAGGCAATAATAAAAAAAGCACAAAGAAATGAAACTCATGGTTTTAATCATGAAGTTGATGGTTTTGGGAAGAACTAAATATATCATTTCAAAAATTCATTAATGGTTGCAGTCCAGTAGTAACTTTTGAACAAAAGAAAAAGTTGGAAGGTATCATTTTTGTAATATTATTCAATGTTTGGTTTTGTATGTCTGGGTAAACGGTTCTGTGTTATATATTGCGTTTTTTTACATTAAAGTTACTTCTCTTCTGCGTATGAATATATATTCTGAGCCATGTTGCTATTTGTTTCTGTTTTAAATTTTCTGAATGTAAGAAATGAATTAAAAAATCAAAAAATCTTTTACACAAGTTAAATTCTGCGACACAATGCAAGCTGAACATGGGTGGCGAGCGACGTCGCCTGGGATGTTTTTGAGTTGCGATTCTATGATTTATTTTTTCGTCACGGGGTACGTACACGGGAATGGTGGATTTGACCTAATGTTTTCCAAGTTATGTTCGGTAAAAAGTTTTTACCCGGGATACTAGTTTATTATTATTACTTGATCTCCATGTCCAATCAGAGGTTGCAAACGCACAAATATGTAAATAGGTAAGAAGGTTTAATGATATTTTGTTAGAGCATTGTATGTAGAGTGGCAAATAATAACTACAGCTCCGAAATTAACAAAGAAATTTATTGCCATTGCTACTTCGGTAGGTTTCTATTATTTATTGCTGACAAAGCAAATCCAACACTGTTTCCATGGTGATATCCGCTTTAAAATTTCGATTCTTTCGCCTCCATAATTCTTCATTTATAACTTTATCAGCAAAAAAATAAAAGAGACCTGGAACCGAGCAATAGCAATGAATTTCTTTGCTAATATCTTGTTCATTACACGAACAAACCTTTTGCCTGACTTATTTTCACATTTGTTTGACAGCAATTTCTTCTTGAACGTTGCCATGAAGATCAAACGAAAAATTTTTTTTTTTGAAATTCAAAACCCGACATTCATGATTTTTGAAACTATTTTGACTTCTTTGAGGCAATGTCTGTAACTAACTAATTCTTCTTTTTCTTGCGAGGAAGTTTGCTTTCCTTACTGCAAACACATAGACTACCGGTAAATTAGAAATGTTAAGAAGTAACTTCACACACTTTACTTTCATCTCATCCTTTAGTAAATCCTGTACGAAAACTTTTCATGTCTTACTTGCTGTTTTGATTTAATATCTCCAAATTCAAATTGCAATGACGTTACTTCGTAACCAATCAGGCAAAGGAAAGTTTTAAGATTTTTGAAATAAGTCCTTGAAAATTGCGGAGACATCTTGTGGGCGAATGAACTTTTCATATAATCTTGTTCTGCCAACCCAACATCGCGATTTTTTCCATATCAGATGAAATGTACAATTTTAAAGTTTGGAAAATTACAAAAAACAAAAAAAAAATATGTTGCATAAAGTTGGATGAAGTTAGCTACCAACCAACCATATCTAACGTAGTAGCTATTTCGTTAAAGTTTGAAGTAATTTCCATGTGATGTTGATCGTTCCCATAGTGCAGTTATCTCCAGAATACATACTACAACTACCACAATGCAATGCGACAACGTCATTTGATATTCCTCAATGTAATACACGTATTTTTTTCATTAGCAAACCAACTTTTAGCCTCCTAGGGAAGTTGCTTAAAATTTGCCTAAAAGTCTATAGGAAGCGGCTAAACGGTTGCTTACATTAATCTAGAATAATTTTGTAATTTGAAACCAAATAAGACAAAAGTCAAGTGAGGAATTGTGGGAAAGGAAAATTAAGAAACAATGAATGCCGAGTTTCAATTTTTTTTTTAAATAAAACAGTAAATGGTGACTATATAAAAAAAAGATATGGTACGTAAAGTTTTGTCATCATTTTAATCTTTCGCCCATCACAATGAAGAGTTCATCTTCGATATGTTGCATAAATAAAAACTTGGTCCTAGGAAAGTTGCTTAAGTTTTCCACGGATTTCCCTAGGGTTGCTTATAAACTGGTTGCTTATAAAAAAAGAAAAATAAGTGTAGTAAAGAAAGTTTGGAAACAAAGTAAACATTCTTACAGTTATTTAGGACATCAGAGCAGGTAGTTATAGCATTGCATTGTGGCAGTTGTTGTATGTGTTTTGGGAGATAACAACTAATTCTTGGATTATATTTGACTATGCTCTCGTTTCCGTGTTACTAGGACCGTATTTTACCTCATCCAGTAAAAGGAAAGAACGGTGTTCTCTGGTTTTAAATAGAAATTGGATGTCAAGAAAATTCTTGTATCCACGTATATTTTATACTAGCCGCCAAGACGGCGTCGCTCGCCGCCCATATCTACCTGCTCTGTATCACTGTATCAATAAACGTCAAATTTCCTTATAAACGGCTCGTACAACTTGTGTTCAACCAGAAGCAGATTCGAAGCCACAACCTCTGGTAAAACCAATCTTTTATCAGTGTAACAATACACTCATAACGTATAGAGAGAAAATTTCAACTTTTTATTGTTTTAAAAAAGTTACGCGCTCTAACATGGGTGCTATCAAACGTAAGGGGGAAATGGTTTCTCTTCTTAAAAAGATCACACGGGAGGAGAAAAAAAAAAGCACGTGCTAAATGAATAAAGTGAATAAAAAAAACCGTTCGATCTGATTAAAATAGATTAAAAGAAATCGATTAAAAGAAATTGAGACAACTATTAAGACAAAAGCAAAAAATAAATATTTTGTATCATGATACTCTTTTTTTACCTATCAGTTTTTAAACATTTTGATTGCTCGAAAAAAAGTTCACCCGTCTCAGACAGTCAGGCAAGGATACGTTAGGATACACTTGGTAAACCGCACATGCTGCCACGTTCTGCCACTGCTGCTTTATTTCCAAAACGTTTAATCAGTTAGTTTCTTTGTATTTAGTTGATGTATTGTTTTCAAAGCCAAGTCAACGTGGAATGTA
The DNA here is from genome assembly GCA_027922465.2 of Turritopsis dohrnii. Classification (NCBI taxonomy): domain Eukaryota; kingdom Metazoa; phylum Cnidaria; class Hydrozoa; order Anthoathecata; family Oceaniidae; genus Turritopsis; species Turritopsis dohrnii. The sequence goes on from BQMF02000170.1 coordinate 778,915, forward strand.
AAACTATTATTATTATTATTATTATTATCATAAAATTGGGTTCCATTATATACAAATGGTTCTTCTCCCTACAAATTAAAAATGAAAATGAAATTTATAAATATTAAAATTTAGTAATAAAAATAATTATTAAAATTTGATAAAATATATAAATGCCTTATAAATATATAAAAATTCAGGAATGTAGCACTGAAGCGAAAACGAATAGGCAAGTGAATGTTGATTGATAAGTGATAGAACTAGCCTTGTTGTCGAGGTACAATTGGCAAATTGGCAAAATTAGTAAGCAAATGCTAAAAATTAGCATGAATAGGTTGGTGTAGTAGAGGCTATTGGTCCTATCTGAGGCTGGTCTCGGTATGAAAGTCGAGTATGAAGGATAAAACGGCTGAAACCACGTATTGTTTAAAATCCAATAGAATAAAAATAAAAGAAATATTATTACAAGCAAGGTTTACCAGGACAGACACCTCGCTAGGGCTTTATCCATGTAAAACGCCCTTGCCTCCCTAATAAAAATTTTTTGACTGCTGCTCATTCGAATGTTACGTGGAAGATTGTTGAATATTGTAGCCTGCTCTTGGAAGGTTCGTTTTTCACCATGATTAATTTTTGTTCCTGAATTATTGGAACGTAGATTTCTAGTAGCTCTAACTGTTTCAACTTTCAGGTAATCTGGCCAGAGATCGTTGCTAAGGGCTTGATGTACGTATCTCACTGTATTAAATTCAATATCTTCGACAACTGGTAACCAATTGAGTGATATGTTATCTGAAAGACTGGCATATCTTCCAAGCACATAACCAGCTGCACAGTTTTGAACTCTTTGTAAAGCTCTTTGAAGATATGCAGGAAGTTGGCCATACACAACATTACAGTAGTTTATTCTAGATAGTATAAGAGCTTCAGCTAATGACTTGCGTACTTTAAACGGAGTAAAACGTTTAAATGTCTTTAAGGTTCGTAGGACTCCATAAGATGATTTTAATACTTCATTGATGTGTTTATTCCATAACAAATTCTGATCGAAATGTATACCAAGTAGTTTAACAGTAGCCACTTTTTGAATTGATTTTCCTCCTGATCGAATTAAATAACTTCTATCGTTAAAATCTTTGAGTCGGTTTGAAGAAAACATTGCGTATTTTAGTTTGTCGCTATTGAAAATAAGACCATTTTTTGAAGACCATTTTGAGAGTGCAGCAATATCAGATTCAAGAGTTTTTATAGTTTGTGTTATGTTATTAACTTTACAGAAATTATAAACAGTTGTGTCATCAGCATATTGAATTGATTGAGATTGAAGGCAAGCTGGAAGTTCGGATACGTAGATGTTAAAAAGCACTGGTCCAAGAATGCTCCCTTGGGGTACACCAAAGAACATCGGTAACAAGGTTGATGATTGATCGTCAATTTGCACAAACTGTTTTCTATTTGTGAGATAACTCATTCGAATCTTGATAGCACTAGTATCGAAATTTAGAGATGACAATTTTTTGAGTAGTATTTGGTGGTCTATTGTATCGAAAGCCTTCGAGTAGTCAATAAGTACAGAAGTTGTAATCTCATTTCTGTTAAGGGCTTTCTGTATATCATCTCTAAATTTAAGTAGTAAAGTAGTTGTTGAGTGTCCTTTGCGAAAGCCAGATTGACAAGGATTGTAAAGTGAATATTTTTCGGTGAATTTTAATAGTTGTTGCAAAATTACCTTTTCGTAAACTTTTGACAATATTGGTAGTATCGAAATAGGTCTGAAGTCTTTCACGCTCAGTGGATGGTCTACTTTAGGAATGGGACAAACTCTAGCGATCTTCCAATTGTCAGGAAATATCCCTTTGTCTATAGAATTATTTATGATATGGACAATAGGTGAGGTTATTTCTTCAATAACTGGTTTCAAGAAAACGTTATCCTATTAGTTCATCAGCCAAAAAAAGTCATGTTCGATTGGGGTTGCAATGTATTTGCTTCGAACTCACGTCGCACACAAAAAAAGAAATAATTTCGCTCACAACTCAATCTACCATTTTGCATGACTTACAAACAAACAAACAAACAGACAGACGGAGAATCGGCTATTAATATATAGATGTACGATCGCTGTGTATTTGATTTTGCCAAATGAGCTCACAGCTGCTAAAGGAATACGAAAAAGGATGTGGTGTTAAATTTAATATCCGGTAGGGGTTTTACACTCGAGATGATAATCCATTTAACAGAATATCAAATCTTTACCTTCTTTGAAAATCAGGATATCGTGTTTGACGACTAAAATTTATTTACTTAATCTTGCGAAAATATTATTCTATCCTATATAAACCATTCAAATGGTCAAAAATATTTATGTCAATTCAAAGAAGAAAAAAAGTCAACAAAACGTATTTGAAAAACTTTCGCCTCGAAACATTCAACATGAAATTGATCTTAATTTTCTTGTCAATTTCCTAATTTTGTTTACATGTCGATTTTCTACCAAACTATCCTGCACTATCTCGTTTACATTGTGACAATTTGATAAAATTAATCCTAAATAGTTCCATAGCAATTTGCAGTTAAGAAAATCAAATAATTAATAACGTGTGTAAAACGAGATTGTGTTTGATTGTTTGATTAAAATTTGACGTTTAAACCGACTTCAGGAAATATGTTTCAATGCGATGGTCACTTTCAATTTTATCTTTCCAAAGAATTAATTCATCAGAAAGACGGAAAATATGTTATTTTCTTCACCTCAACAAAGCAAAGAACGGCACAAAATTAAGCATGCTGAGTAAAATAGGGTGAAGAAAGATTGCAAAAACATTATCACATGTTTAAAATAAAAACATCTATAAATATTTTGAGGTGCGCCTCACAAATATCGTTTGATGTTGGCCATAATCAATTTCACCGTATGATTTCACTAACATCCGTCAACATTTTTTTCGTGGTTTTGTGTAAAAATAAAATAGTGTTATTACATAAATAATGATAACATTAGTTTAGGTTGTGTTTATTTCAACAGAAAGGAAAACAAACTCCTTTTGTGTTCAAGATCTCAACAATCATTATCAAAATAATATGTGATATATTTCCGCAATAGCAAAAACCAAGTTTCGTTCTAAAGAAACGGCACACCTAATTCGACATTGTGAATGAATTTAGAAAAGTGAAATTATGTTAAATTAGGAGTATGGAAATAATTACGATTCTTGAAATTCACAAGATATAGTCTTTATGTACTAGTGTGTTTATGGAATAAGATACGCATATGCTATGATCTGTATTGTCAAAATAACAAAATTTTGACCGCAAGTGGTAATGATTCGAGTCATGTTAAACAAATCTGTCGTAAATAGGTATATTTGGATTACATGTGCCTACACATAGCCGTATTCAGGACCAGTCAAAGAAAGTGGAGGAGTCCAACATTACGATATTTTTTTTCAGTCTTTAGAGTTTCTTTGTTACTTGCGCACTTTTCTATTTTATTTGAAAATTCTCATCCACAAATTTTGACTGAGCTCTACTGCGCCTCTACTGTGGTCTTCATGAAATTTACCACCAAAACTGAAAGGTGGGTATCTGGCTTGAAAGTGTATGGTAAAAGACGGATGTATGTTTTTAGATAAAAAGCAAATAATAATTTGTAACATGGCGATATTTTTTCAACTCTGCTTTACCGTTGGCTGTTTATTGTCGATAACGCTTGCAGAGACTGGTCATAACAATCAACCAGCCAAGGTGGTCGCAAATGCAACGGTAATAATTTTCATTTTTTATTTTCTTAATTTTTTTTATCAAACCGTGACGCATGTATTAAGCCAGTTTACCATTAGGCGAACGAATCCACGCGAACCACCTATTGTTTTTGCCACGAAATCCTAAGTTATGCCATTTGATTGATTGGCGAAATTTTCTTTTGCTCCAAAAGTTGAACCTTCTGTTAAGAAATAAAAGCTTTTTAGACGTTAGTAATATATTCTGTCAGATACTGTGCAGTAGCCAGAAGTGGTGCAAGAGAAGAAGGACCTGAGCCACGTGGAGTAGAGTTTGGCCCAATTTACAGAGTGGCAAATAGTGCACTGCAATACTATACTTTGCAATACTCTATCAATACGTCTTCAATAAGTATACAGTATTAAGCTCTCAGGTAGTCAATGTATCCTAAGAACTGCTTAAAAGTAAATCTCAAACTGCCCTGCAGTCCAGTCAACCTGTGATAGATGTTTTATTTTTATGGTGGTATGGTGGAATATTCTGCCAAACAGGCCAAAGTGGTGCTCAGTACTTCTGAAAAGCATATCTGAAAAGCTCAAATAACATGAGATAAAAAAGGAATACTTTGTCACATCTCAGGGATATGTTAAGATAAGTTTAAATTATTCCATATGTATGTTTTTCTTCATAAATCCAAAACTTTAACTGTAGTTATGCTTAAGGGCTGTTCATATGGAGATGAGCTGGCCCGGTTAACACCATTCACATCATTCACTTGAATGAGATGAAATTCAACCAGCGTTCATATGGCTTTTCTCATCCCACTTAACCGGGCTGGAGAATGTTTTTTAAATCACGTAAACAATAATTCGAATTTCGAAGCGTGCGCACTTGTCTAAAATCTATCCCACTATGCCGGGCTAGTGTGTTCATATGAACAAATTTCATCTCACCTAGGTGAGATCCCGGTCAAATGAAACGACATCTCACTGAAGTGAGCTAGCCCGCTTTTCATATGAACACAATTTCTTTTTTTAAAGATTTCTTAATAACAGTGAGATCTCTGCTAAGTCCATATGAACAGCCCCTTAAAAAGGATTCTTTTATCATTAAAAGGATATTATGATATTACTTCTTAAACAGAATTTATTTTTCACAAAAAGATCCCTTCTCTCAATGCAATTTTGTTATTTCTCAAAACTGTCAATATCAATATTTTCATTCGTCTGTAAGCATAATGATTATTTCACAACCGCAGTTAATGTGTGATGAAGCAAAAGCAATGTCTTCATATAATTAATTGTTCCCCGGAAACTCCTCTACCGGACAACAAAAATTGTCACGAATGACGCCACGTTTACCCTTTTTTGGCTTTAGGAAGAAGATAATTTCAGATATGGGTTCTAATACTTTTTTTCTGCTCTTTTGAATGTTACAAAAACTTTTACAATTTGGTCTTTTTCAATTTTCACCTTACCCAAAACTAAGACGTCAATTCACCAGGACCAAATTAAAAAGGTATCAGATGGAAATTGAAACCTGACCATCCAAGGACCAACTATCAATCATAAAACAATTGATCACACGGGTCGCCAGTGTGTAATTAAAGTTAAAGAATCCAATACAAATATTTCTCAGGTGAAGATGTTCGTATTGTACGTGGAATTTAGATGATTCGAATTGCAAAGATTACAACCAATTCCATTATTATTTTTAGAACTACTTGTTACGGTTTGGCTACTTGGATACGTTCTCAACTAATATTGAAGACGCCTTAAGGAGACTTCAGTACTTCGCAAACATTAATATAACAGGTGACATACGCCCTTCTTTTATTAAAAATAAAAATGCTTTGACATGATGTTAAAGTTCTCAGAAATTTCCTCGGTTTGAAAATCCAACATAACAGGTTATCGTTTTTATAATTTAATCACTGCGAAGGAGTACATTTCTATAGAAATATCCGCACTGTTTTAATGAAAATACTCTCCGTCGCAGTGATTTTTTTGACAATTTTTTCCCACAGTTCCAAACTGTTCTTTTACTCCTCCCATTTCCTTCCTTGATATTCTGATATCAGTGATTTTTATAATCCATGATTAAAAAAAAAACTGCGACGAAGTGCAATTTCAGTGAAATGGTGTGAATATTTGTGCTGCTTTCCGTAATGAATGCACTCTTCCGCAGATATATTTTTTGTAAATGTGCAAATTTTTCTGCACTGAAATCCGCATATAGTAGTCCGCTCAGCGCGTTTTTAAAAGTCGACTTCAATCCGACGCGTTCTAAAAGCGTCAACCAATCAAAATGCGGCATGTGGTGTATGGTCAACGGTCAGTGTTGAAACTTTTTTAAAAATGGTGTCATTCGAAACTATCGAAAAGAAAGTTCACTACCTTATCAAAGATTTTGTCGGGGAAAATTTACGTCGGGGAAAATCTTTCGTCGGGAATAATTTCGTCATTTTCCAAAATTTTACTAATACCTTCACTTCTTCAACATTTTCGTAGGGGAAAATTTTCGTCACGAAGCAAAAATTTCATCACTTTTCCCCGACGAAAATATCCCCGATAAGGTATTAAAAATTTCATAAGACTGAACTCTCCCTTCAGTTAACGTTCTTCAAATATAGCTGTCTAAACCAATAACCTTTAGCTTACTTCTTTGTTTTTTTTTTCTTGTGATAACAACAGTAGAAATTTAAGAAGATTCATTTTTTAGATTAACAACAACTTTCTTCAGTCATCTTTACTTTTTCTGTTTATACTTTTAGGCGCTCTTTTCAAGTGGAAATTGAACAAAAACGCGCGTAGCGCATTATTCAGCGCTCATTGTTTTAAAAACAATAGCTGCCTCGCTCAGCGCTTACTAAACCGCCTGGTGGAAAACCGGCGTTACATCTCTCTCAACGTTAGTTTAGCATCATACTGCTAACGCGATAAAGATAATCACATAGTAAGTTGTATAAGGATTAATGAAAGCCAATTGATAAAGTAAGGTACCGATGTTCAAACAATCATGCTAATATTTATTTTGTAGGTAAACTGGATGCGGGTACATTGAAACAAATGGAAATACCAAGATGTGGACTTCAAGATCCAAAAATAAAAATCCGTGCCAAACGTTTTGTGCTTCAAGGCACAACCTGGAAAAAAGTAAATGAACAATGTTTTATTCTTTTAAAAGTTGTAGGGCTACTAACATGGAGGTACTCATTTATTAGGGTGGTGGGTGGGTGGGGCAATCATCTGGGGAGGGGAGCGAGGGGGGAGGGGGGGATTTTCCCTTAAACCTGTTTTTACATCAATGTCAGAATAACATTTCTGTCCTCCTTACGTTGTAGGGACAATTATCTTGGCGGTTAGAAGGGCGTGGTCGAACACTCGATAGAGAGACAATTCGAAAGGTCATGATCAAAGCTTTCAACCTCTGGAGTGACGTCACGAACTTAGACTTCACAGAAACGGACTCGGACGATCCTGACATTTGGGTGAAATTTGTGACGTTCTCTCATGGGGATTTTTATCCATTCGATGGAGAAGGTGGTACGCTTGCCCATGCGTTTTATCCACATAATAACAAAGGTTTAAGTGGTGATGTTCATTTTGACGATGCTGAGCCGTTTACGGTTGAATCTCCACAGGGCAGAAATTTGTTATGGGTGGCCACTCACGAAATCGGTAAGAGGTTTTTAGAGTTACCTTCCCAGTGGGAAAAATCGCAAAAACTCTCTATGATGAAGAGCATTTTTATTAAAATAGTATGTATATTTCTATGAAAATGCACTCCTTCTTAGTGATTTTTCAATAACTTTGCCCACTCGGTTATGTTTCGATAATGTAATCAAATGTTCATCTCTTCCACGTAAAATAGGAAAAAAATAGGAGAAAAAGACGGTTTAAAACTGCTATCAATAAAATGCAATAACAACCTTTTGAAAAATACTGTAGTAAAGCATGTTACTTGAACTCAAAGCAGCGCTTATGATTGGTTAATGATATCTGTTCGATCTAATTGCAGGCCATTCGATTGGACTAGAACATTCCAACGTTCGAGATGCTGTCATGTATCCGTGGTATACGAAGTATAAACCAGACTTTAAGTTGCATTACGATGATATTGTTGGAGTGCAGACAATGTACGGTATGTAAAAACGACCAGAAGAAATGAATTGAGTGTCTAGTGGGAATATGTCATTTTATATGAAGGAACTGCCTTGATGCTAAATAAGAACAAGACAATGGTAAATACTAGGAACAAGGAACAGGGTTTGATTTCGTCAATCTAATTGATTGTCGGCAATTTCTATATCTATCTTCATCTGTCAGAGAGAATTTTTTTATCCCCCTAATCTTAACATTATATTGGTTATGTAGGGTCACGTGTAAAAACTACACCAAAAACAACGACTACAACTACTACTACGACCACCCCCTCTACTACGTCCACTACGACCACCACAACAACCACGACAACACCGACAACCACGACATCACCGACAACCACGACATCACCGACAACCATGACATCACCGACGACCACGACATCACCGGCTACAACAACAACAACAACAACAACAACAACAACCACACCACCCACCACCACGCCACCCACCACCACATCAACAGCAAAACCAATAACGACGACTACAATGTCAACAACGACAACTACGACACAACCACCAACGACAAACCGACGATCAACGACGACGACGACGACTAAAGGTCCCGAAGGTCCCGATCCTCGAGGCAGACATTGCCCTCGAGTTGCCACCGCAATCATCTATTATAACACTTATGCTGGACTAACAGTTATAGTAACCAATGACAACCAGTTATACTTTGTCAATAAAGATGGTGGAATTAGGTATGGTCCTGTGAGGCCAGCCTCCTTTATAGTGGGTTATATACTCCCTAGAAAAATTGATTCAGCCTACAACACTAACAGGATCAAAGGGCGCGACTACACCATCTTTTTCGCTGGTACCAGGTAAGATACTTACATTCTTAACCATACTGTGACTTGTATTAGGGAGATTATTTTGATATTATGGAGAGTTAGCGGAAAGGAATGTGCTCGTCAAGAGAGAGATAACACTGCTTAATATGGAGGGCGTTAAATCATACTTTGCAATGGTGTTTTTCTTTCTTTTTTCTTTCTTTTCTTTTCCCTTGGATCGGATTGTTTAAGGCGTTATCTATCGTAAAAAAGTTAGTTTTCAATTACGTGGGTAATAGGAAGTTGTTTTTAAAATAAGATGCATAACAAACGAATATCATAAGGGCCAGGAAGCACTACTCGAACATGGGGCATAAGGGTGGCGTATGAATGTAACTCACAAACGCCCCGATGTTGGTCATGTTCCTTTAGTGTTTAGTTTTCACTAACGAAATTGCTTTTTACTTTTGCTACTTGGAATTGAGGTTTTTAAAAAATTGAATGAATAACATGAAAACGAGGCTGGTTGGCTAGGTCATAACACGTCATTTAAACTCGATATCTATCTATGATTGCAATGCTGATATTTTAATTTGTTTACCCAGAGGGGAAAATTAGTTGCAGAATCACTGCGAAGGAGTGCATTTCTGTAGAAATATACACAATTCTTCAGCGCAGTTACATAGGAGGGAAGGAATAATGGGATATGTTCTTTCTTCATCATTAGTTATTATGCTTACCAACATTTCCGATATCGATCTGGTCCGCATAGTATCCATGGAAACAAGCAAGATGATAGCAATCCACTTAAGCTGACTTTCCCTACATGGGTCAAAACAATAGACGCAGCTATGACGTGGCATAAGGACGGAAATACATATTTCTTCTCTGATCGCTATTACTGGAGATACGATAATAATTTAGAACGATTTGCTGATGGCTATCCAAAACTTATTCAAAATGGTTGGCGCGGTATGCCGATAAAGGTTGATGGTGCATTTAGCTCTGCCGATGAAAAGAAAACGTTTTTCGTATCTGGAGATGCGTACTATGTGTATGACGACATGTAAGAGATCTTTTCTTCGTTTGTGAGGGCCACTTTTTAAGACTTTGTTTACATTGGCGATGTTTACTCTCCGTTTTTCTTTCGACTGGTCATGTAATAGAGAATGATGCCGAAAATATATGTATACTTCATTCTTCGGCTTAATTGTTATCATCAATTTCTAAATCAATGTTACTTTCTACATAATTGAAACATCGAGTGTATGAAGTGAGAGGACCTACGTGGGCTTATCACTGCGAAGGAGTACCTTTCTATAGAAGCATACACAAATTTCAATAAAAATACCCTTCATCACAGTGATTGCTTGACGCGATTTTGGCTACTGATGTTCTTTGTTAATCAATTCTTCTTTGCTATTTTCTTAGAGCTGAAGAAGTAAAAAGTGGATATCCAAAGAGCGCGTTAGTGGATTGGTTGAAATGCCCACGAAGATTGATCTAACCATGAAGCAGTTACACACCAACAAATGGCTATCATTATGTTATTTATTTTATATCACAAAATAATAATCTTGTTACTCACAAAATCTAAGTAAACCTTACCAGCCTCTGTTGTCCTTTTCAATATCAACCATGGTTGGATGTTCATAGTTCATTCAGTCAATCGTATGACTGATGTAATATTGTGACTTGACAGAATGCCGCTCCAAATAAAAGGAAGCTTGGAAGCTTCATAAGATGTTTTAGCATGTCATAAGAAGAATTTAGGCTTAACTGAAAACTTGGATTCTGTCGAACCACTGCATTGTGGGTAAGTTAGCAACATTGACATAATTAGATTGAACTAGTGACATCATTAATGGCGTGACGCCCTCCTGGTGTTGCTAAGGAATTACAAGATCAAAATGAAAATCTCAACTCGATGACGAGGTTATGTCACGTGCCGTTAAATGACTCGTGTTCAAAATAGACCTTACCCGAATTTCTGTTGAAACACCACGCTAATACCTCGTTATCAAGTTTGGCCTCATTTCTATGTATACGGTTGCCTCACCAATTGCATTTCTTATTTCGCTGTGAGATTAACAGCAATAAACATAATTAAAACGAGGCGATCCTTGTTGGCTCAGCCATAACACGTTGTTTAAATAAACATTCAGGAAAAAGACTATTTCGAACGATCGAACACGGTCATTGATGGACATGTCAATGTGATAGCTAAATCGTTTTTTCATTCTTACGATAAGAATTCTTCCGATGACAATACAGAAATTGATAGTAACCTACGTCACCAATCAACAGATAACATTTCACACTTCTTCCATAGAAAATCGGAAAACATGATGGATGAACTTTCTGAATATTTCTATTTCATCCAAACAAAAATTAATGTATTCGTATATAAATAATATTAAAAACAAACAAACAAATTAAAACAACAACAACAGCAACAACGATTCAAGTTCACTGCTTTCCGTGTTCCCTCTTGTTAAACGTTGTTTTCAGAACATGGGCTGACGTTCGTCAACGTCATCTTCTGACGACATCACGTCGTCGTCGTCGTCGCTTGAAACCTTCTTTTCAATTGTGCTCTCATCTCCAGATGACTCATTGGACAGGCTAGACCCAGACTCTCCGTCCACTGTTGAACCATCTGATTGACTGGCTGTTTCTTCAGAATATGTCGAATGAGATAGCGTGGATTTTATATTATCACTCTCCGTGACGTCATCAAGATACTCCCCTTCCTTATCGTGGAAATTGGATTGGTGAACGTTTACACGGATCTGTCCAAAGTCCACCATGTTCTCCCTGCTCCGATAAGCTGGTGGTTCATCAAGCTGTTCAAACGATCCCTCACCGTGTCTTTAAACGAAAACAAACAAACAAAACATTTTCATATACACATGTTTTTTCTTAACAAAACAACAACAACAACAACAACAAAAAAAAACAACGAAACTCTTGCCACTTAAGTTCGTGTCAATCTAATAAGAAACCATGAAGAAACACTGTCAGCAAAATCAAAACCCTAAGTCAACAAGCAACTGGTCACCTAGTAGGAAAAATCGGCAAAGAAAGAGTATTGAAATCATTGCGATGAAAAGTGTTTTTTATTGAAAATATGTATGTATATATGCATATTTCCATAGGAATGCACTCCTCCTTCGCGCTTTGCGTAGTCCCACTGAATTGAATAAATCCCTCGCAGAAGTCAAGATTGAAATCACACAAGATTGAAAAGGGATATTTACGAAATCATCATTTTACTCACACAGGCCTGCTATCGCTGTTATCTTGATCCATCAACATGGCAGCATCTCTGGTCGTTTTCATACGAGCCTGTTCTTGTTTCTGCTGCTGCAAATATTCTGCGTATAACGTTCCTTCCTCTTCGTGCGTTAAAGCTGGAAGTAGGTAAGAATAGAATGGAACACATTCCCATTATCCCCAGTAGGACACGGAGTGAAATAAGAGGGTACAGAGGGTTCTATGATCAAGTGCTTGCAAATCAAAATAAGGAGAAATACACCAAGCGACCAACTTAGTGCTCAAATCTCGCCACCTCTCCTTCCCATCAATTGGTCATTGCCATAACTCAGTTATCTCCCGAATACTTCAACTATCACAATGCAATGCTATAATTACTTGCGTTGGGGTTACTTGAAGCACTGTCCCAAATAGCTGTAAGAATATCTGATTTACTTTCAAACTCTTTATTATTCCATTGAAGGATTTTTAACGATTTTTGTCACGTTTGGGTTATGGTGGTTACGTGTTCGGGAGATGAACTGCATTATGGGAACAGCCAATTCAATTACAATGAATGAATGAGTGGATGGGCGACATACATTTATAGACGACAACAGATCTTCGCTGTGCCACACCAAGTGTGAACACCAACAACAGTAGGAATAGCAAGCTCAGAAACATCAAAATAAACCAGTTGGATTTCCACCATGCTATACCGGCTGCACGAGCTTCCTCCTCTAAAAAAATAAATATGGCGTCATAAAAAGAATTCCGGAAATAAAAAAAACAATCAAGGTGTTCCAATTACAAAACTACAAAACGGACATGAAAACGAGGCTGCCTTGATTGACTAGTCTACTTAAAAAAAAAAGTTGGGCAAAGGAAACTTACTTGGCCTTCTGATTGGCCGTTGCTCGGCAACGTCACTCGTTTCACTTTGACCTAAATCGTTGATGCCAACAGTGAGAATATCATAAACGACGTGTCGGAGATTTTGGACCAGCACCCATGCTCTGTCGGGAAACTTTTGTTCGTAAATGACATGGTCTTGATAATATTTCCCTAAAAACCCAAGAAAAACGACAACAATGGAAAGATATGAGCAAAGCCAGTGGGCAAACTCGTCAAAAAGTCACTGCGATGAAGAGCATTTTTATCGAAATAATGTGCATATTTCTATAGAATTGCACTCCTTCGCAGTTTTTTTTTCAAGAAAGTTGCTCACTGGGAAAAACTGTCTAAAATCTGCTTCAAACTATTTCAGCTCAACACTTTCCAGCCAGCTGACCAACTTTTTATTGTTCAACAAAAAAAAAACATATCACCAACCTTTCTCTCTCACCAGTACTCTGAATTTGGTTGGTAAACCACCGTAACTACTCATCCGAAATGTGACGTTCAACGACGTATCGTCAAAGGGACGAACCGACGGAGTATCCGGCTTACCGGGAACTAAAAACAAAAATTTATCGGCATATAATACTTCTTAGTAAAGCTTCCGGCAAACTACAGCCAAATGCCATGTTTAAAATTTTAACAGAACGTGGAAGTTTAGGGGAAAATTACAATCGCCAACATAATTAACAGTTATCGGAATGCTGTTATCTCCTTAATACATGAATAAAACTACCACAATACAATCTCACAATACAGTTATCTCCTTAATGCATTATGCAACATCACAATGCAATGCTCTAATTTCTTACTTTAAGCATTACTCTAAGAGACTGTCAGTTTTTTTCCCTGAAACCCCTTTAATGTTCCACCGAGGCATTCTCCATCATTCTTTGTCATTCCATCATAGTAGTTGTATTATATATCAAGGAGATAAAAACACTCCGGATACGGTGAATATCCTTGATCAGTTACTCAATCGCCTGCATATTGTACATACACACAAGCACACCGAACACGTGGCCAAACACGTGTGAAGATCTTAGTCGGCAAAGAAAGCTCAAAATGTCAATGCGAGGAAGACCACTTCCATTGAAAGTGTGTGTATAGTTCTATAGAAATGTACTCTCCCACAGTGATTTTTCGGCAGGAATAACTTTTAATAGCATCTATGTCGACATACGAAAGGACTTTTATGAAACCTAAACACTATTTGTTCAAATTAGCTCATTGAATGCGAACAATTGAAAAATCAAAATTCCGGATTGAACAAAATCCCCGGTGGACAAATTTGCTGAAAATCTCTGCGAAGGAGTGCATTTCTATAGAAAAATACTCTTCATCGCAGTGATTTTTTGACGATTTTGCCCACTGCGTTTAAGACAATAATAACTCACTGTCATCAGCACTGACTGCTACCAAGATTTTTTGCCATTCTTGTCCTCTACCCATCCGATTACGAGCCGACAACTTTACATTGTAATATTCCATCGGATCGAATGTTTTGATAAGGTAGGCTTCGCGTTCCCGTCTCAAGTAGCCTCGCATTCGTGTTGGTGTAGTCTTGGCACGATCTTTAGGGTCAATTTTATACCTGCAAACAAAAGAATCACTTTTATTCGTTTGGAAATTTTTTTTCTCGGTTGAATCAACCAGCAGTAAGAACACAATACAACGGATTTAAAACTCCCAGTTGGCCTTACCCATAATGCAGTTATCTGCCGGATATATACTACAACTGCCACAATGCAATGCGAAAACGTCATGAAGAATACTTCAATGGCACAATAGAAAAACCTTCAGTCATTCATTTAGTCATTCCGTCATTTAGGACAGAGCTTAAAATAATGCATTGAAGTAAATGTTGTATGTATTCGGGACCGAACTGAATTCTGGAAACGGTGAATTCATTTCGGACTCACCAGAAAACGTTGTATTCCTCGATATAGCCGTTCGGATCAAGCGGGGGATGCCAACTTAATTTCGCTGAATTTCCGAAGATTTGCAATTGGACATTTATCGGTCTTCCTGGAACTAAATAATGGAAAAGGTATTGCATATGAACTGGGAAGGTAGCGAAGAACAAAATTATGGAATAAATGTATTAAGGCTTGCAAGTGAAATGAACTACTGGAATAGGTGTGTTCGTTCGAGGTCCCGAATAACTGGAATGGGGGTGGGGAGAGGAAAAACAGAGAGGTTTCCACCAACAACAACAAATAACAAAGCATTAAAAATGACTAGAACGTAATAGCGAGTAGAGGTAAGGTGTGTGTGTGGAGGGATAACTTACTAAGAAAGCATATGCGTTGAAAAATCACAGCAAAGGAGTGCATTTCTATAGAAATATACACACTAATTCAATAAAAATGCTCTTCGTCGCAGTGACTTTTTGAGGATTTTGCTTACTGGATAGATTTCGTAAGACTGTATTTCGCATTCAGCTTATGAAATAACGTCAGAAAAAAAAAAAATTGCACCATTACCTCTCATCGATGATACAAACTCCACAACATTACTTTCTGGGCCGATGCCTCCACTATTGACAGCCGCAACAGTCGCCATAAATTCCTGATCGGCTGTGATGTTCGTTAGTGGCGCACCATTGTTGAAGTCTGGACCATAGAAAAATTGATATTTCACATCGTAGTCCTCTTCAAATGTTCCTCTTCGCTTTCTTCGCTTCAGGAACGAAGGAGTATGTCCTCTCTGAGATTCACTGTCTGTGATGTTCCAATAGGAAATCTAAAAAGATATCTGTAGCATTCAGACTTTGTTTGCAGCTGTAAATTATGACTCCAGGCTTTTTTTTGGAAACAGTTACCCTATAGCCATCAGCATGTTTGACTGGTTGCCACGAAAATTCAACACTGAATCTTAAGACCAGCTCTACTTTGACTTCTTGCGGAGCTTCCTCTAGTTCTAGATGACAAGCAAAACAATTATGAAAGATCATCGTTGACAAATTCAAATTTCATGTTTTCCATGGTGCAATTGTGAAACCTTGAAATGCGGTTTGAGGGGGCATAGCATAATAAAATGCATGCATGGCATGATGGTAGATTGATGAGTCAACGAAATAAAAAACAAACGGAATATTATGACTATGTTACAAGAGGAGACAGCAACAATGAGAAATGAGACAAGATAACAGTTTGTTACTTACTTGTTGCACCACTGAAACCAGTATGTATCTCGGGTTCAGGTCCATACCCAAGACGGTTTCCAGATCTCACGTAAAAACTATACTGCTTGTTAATGCCAGGATTAGAAACATTGAACGTGTGGATGGATGAATCGTATACTTTCGTTTTCTGAAATTCCAATTCTTTCGTCTCATTTGCTTTGTATCCAATTTCATAGAAAAATCCTGGTGCACCGTAATGAACATCCGTGATTGGCTGAAAAAAAGGTGAATGTTAGGGATTAGAAAGTAGAATGAAAGTTTTTAGTATATTCAAATCCAAGCAAAGTCAAAATCAGCATGGCAAGCAACTGCGACTTCTCTTTCTCTTAGCATTGTCACACTACAAAAATTGTGGTCCTGAGTGGATAGGGAAAGGTGTGAGGCAAATAACAACCTTTGACAAAGCAACGAAAGCTGTAGAAACTGCTATCATGATCAAAGGAACCCTGTCAGCCAATGTCCAAACGAGTGCTTTTCTTTTGAAATATATAGAAATATATACACACTATTTCAATAAAGATGCTCTTCATTGCAGTGGCTATATGACGCTTTTGACCAATGGGAAATGACCAACATTGTAAACATCATATTAATAATGGGCAACGTATTACCATCGTGAGTACAGGTATGATTTTCATGTTGCATGCAGAATATGAGAATCTGAGTAAGTAAACTTCAACACAGTAATTTTTCATAGATCATGTCCATTGGGACTTTCAAAAATGATTCTAAAGAACTGCTTTTTGGAACTTATACCTTCAAATAAAATATTTTTAATATGCAGCATAAATAAACATAAAAGTTAGTTTTTGTTACCTGCCATTGTATAGCAAACAAACCAGTTCCAAGCACCAATGCAGATACATTTTCAGGGTTTCTGATGGGCCCTTAACAAAAACATGATCAGTAATCATATACAGTAATCATTTTATTTCTGTGATAACTAGCTTAAAAGATGTTACCAATTCGAATTGCTTAGTGCTTTACAGCTAGCTTCAACAAAAACAGTGCAATAATTTGTTAAAATGAAAAGGGGTAAAAGATAATTTGGCATATGACAGAGCTCAAAAAGTTGATTCATAAGTCTTTCTAAAGATTTTGAAAATTTTCTTTCCTTTGCCAGGTATTTGCTAAAATATAATTTGTCAGAACAGGAACCTTATAAGAACTCTTCTAATATTTATCAAGAAAAAACGTTTTCGTGATTTGAGCATCCAAGGATTCATTTGTAGTGGGAAGACAAAAGGCACGACTGATTTACTTACAGGAAGGTGGGGTGACACATGCTCCAAGCTCAGTGGGTCTGCTTGCTCTTCCAATTAAATGATCGGTAGCACCACGCATTCGAAAAGTTAAATTGGCTCCTGGAGGCAAGTTAGTTTCATCCAAATCATAGTACGTTATGGTGCCGGGTCTAGCATATAATTTTTCCTTTGGTTTGTTTCCTTGAAACCATATATTCCTTTTGATGGTAACGTTAGTAGCAAACTCAATGTAAAATCGTCGTGTTTCAGCACCTAACTCCTGACCTCGACTCCATGTAAGAGTAGCCTTGTTTAAACTGCAATCACCATTAACGGTTACTCCTGCTGGTGGCTCAGGTGGACCTAAATGTAGGTTAAGTTTAAGGCAATTTTGTAAATTTTGATGTCATTACAACCCTGGATGATTGTACCTTAGTCAATAGCCCTCTGGAGCATTACCCCTCGGAGAATTGTCCTGACACAGAAATTTATATATTATCGTTAAAATCCTATTGATGTTTTGAAATCAAAGAAACATAACTGGTAAATTAAAAATATGAAAGTTCATATTATAGTAAGTTCTACCTTTTATTCTGAGAATAGCTGTTCTTCGTTCCTCGGAAATGACATTTCCCACCTTTGTATAAGCATGACACGTGTATGCCCCACCATCTGTTATCTTCAAATCGTGAATGTATAATATTCTAGGCGGTCCACTTGCTCGACCTTCCAAATATATTCGATCATCAAATTTTGCCATCTTGACGCCACCCTTGTACCATTCGATCCGGAGATCTAACCTTTTGTCCCAAGATGCACCACAAAATATATTTGCATAAGGCCATCCAACTTGGAAGCTTAAATTTTGTGGAGGGTGCGTGATCACAGTTGGTTCTGCAAAAAATACATGTTGTCTGAAATGGGTTGTTCTATCATGCTCAATGATGATTTAAGTATTTTACCTAATAGTACAGCTGTTCCACTACTTTCAGTTGCACCTAAACGATTTTCAGCTTTGCAAGTGTATTTTCCACTGTCTGCATTGTTAACATTTTTGATTTCTAAACTTCCATCATCTAACATTTTGATACGATCTCCCATCTCAATGGCTACATTATCTTTCAACCAGATCTTCTTAGGGATTGGACCACCAATGACCTTACAGTTAATACGCATAGTACTCTGCCGAAACAAGTAAATCGGATCTTCCAGAGGAAATTCAAATGTTGGTTTCATAGCTGAAAACAATGCAAAAACAATGAATAAATTATTCGAATTTTTATTATTGAAATTTATCTCTATAATTATTTATAGAGTTGCTGAAATGACAAATGTAAACCATAGATAATTGTTTTGATAGCAAGTAAAAAGCCAACAAGTTCAAGACTTCAAATTACATGAAATATTATTCAGCATAAAAAATAATAAATAATCTTTTTTGATGAGTACCTTTTGTTTCAATATATGTTGACATGGTAAGTGTATTCAAAGGGTTGATTGCTAAGCAAATATAAATGCCATCATGTTCGAAATGGGTTTCTTTTATTGTCAGCAACCCTCCCTCTACGAATCTGTCCAACCTAAAAAAGCGCCGCCACAAACAATGCCACAAGAACTGGAGTAAACCATATTACTTCAATTGCTTCCGAATGTTTCACAAATTATTACAACTATGGTTTTCACCCACACCAAAAGCATAAATTCAAAAGCAAGAAATTACTTACGAATTCTTTATAATAGTACCATTGTGATACCACTCGTATTTGGGCAAAGGTGAGCCAGAAGCGGAACAATTAAAAGTAAAAGTGTGACCAAGTGGCAATCGAACTGAATCTGGTAGAAATGTCAGCCATTTTGGAGGGTCTACGAGGTAAATATACAATTGACATGATGGCTGTATTATTTCTGAAATGATGTAATGGAAGATGGTATACTGATGGTGATTCTATTTTGATTGTTCATTCAACATTTTTCCTTGCCAAATAGCAACTGCGACAAAGAGTATTTTCAATAAAACGGTGTGTATATTTTTATAGAAATGTACTCCTTCACAGTCATTCTTCTATAAGCAAACAAAATCACTCACATATAACTGCCAGTTGTCCTATTTTCCATGTTTTCCCCAAAGCATTAGTAGCAAAGCATTTGAATGTTCCTCCTGAGTATCTAGTCACTCGTCTTATTCTCAGCACTTGCCCGCCTCCAGCGAGTCGAAAAAATTCAAAGTTCAGTTCCTTGCTATTATTAAAACGACTTTTGATATCTCTTCCTTGGTATTGCCATGTATATTTGGGCAAAGGACTGGAAAAAAAAGCATCTTTTTTCAACCATGCAACATTGGAAAAATAATTTAACGAACAGCTGGCAAAAAAAAGTAAGTTTCGTAAATACTCACAAGCCAGTAGCTCCACATGACATCGAGAACTCTGTATTTATAACGGCAGTCATTTGTGGAGCTAAATGGCTCACTAATACTGGCTTCCGTGTCTCATAAACCTCTATAAGTAAAAATAGGGAAAATCGATTGTTAACATGAAATTTCAATTTGAAAACACAACTTGGAAAACTGGTTGAGAACTGAAAAGATTGTTTGACGGAATGTTCATGTGTTAAAATCACTTTAATGAAATCGAAATTTACAAACTAAGAAAAAACAAAATAAACAGAACATGTATACCTCCATACGAATTCCAGAAAACCAATTTCCTTGATCCCACGACAATGCCATAGTTAGTAAGAATGCATCTTATTCCATCAGTATCACGTGATTGTTTGATGTTATCATATGTCACATAGCTGTAGACAAATCGTTTCCCATTAGGAAAAGCATTTTTAATTGGTCTTGAAGCACCATAGAACTGTGCTATATTTGTGTTTTCGTGAATAATGCCCCATTTGTATTTTGTTCCATAACCAGTTGTATGCGGTGGACAATTTATCGTAAAAAATTTACCAATGGTTGGGTATAGTTTATTTGTTGGATCGAAATATCTTGCACCAGGAAGAAACTTACCCATTGCTAAGACATAAATACTTGAATCATCAACAAAAACAATTTTGCAGACAAAATGGTTTGAGGATTTTGATATCGCATAATGCTATGCTATATTAATGTGATGCTCCAGGGGATTTTGAAAACAAACTATAAAACACTATGGGAATATCGTCATGTTAGAATGAACAAAAATCATGTCACAATAAACATTCAAACATTTCCTCTATAACAGTTGGCAAAAAACATAACATTAACAATTTTCAAAACATTCAAAAATTGGTCACAATCACATTAGCTGTTGCAGAACGTACTCATTTTGACGCCAGTCTTTAATAGCGCTCATTTTTATGACATAACATTTAAAGGCTAGCTTTAAAAGTTTATTTCTGAAGGTCTGACCTCGGAGTTTCGAAAAATAACATAAATAAATAAAAACCAATGTAAAATAGGGGCATATTTCAACAGATTTGGAGATTGACATAGAAAGCTGCCATTTGATATTGTGCTAAAAACTTACAAGTCTGAGCAAACAAAAGGAATTTTCAATAATTTAATGTTTTCCTACTACCTCTTATTTTGATGTTTCGTTCAAGAAATACAGAACCCATTACATTGGTGGCAATGCAGCGATACCGACCACTGTCCTTTAAACTGCTTATAGGTGATATTATCAACGAATTGCCTAAAAAATAAATCACATTTTCCAATACAACATTAAAGTTTTCCGGTTTTTATTCAATATTTAAGCTTGCTTTCAATTGTTCGCAATGCTATACCATGACAGATTATTATGCAAGCATACTTTGCAGAATAAAGACTAAAATATGATAATCAACTATCCTAAAGGAAGCAACTCATTGACATTCACTTGCTATAAAAACCAAGTACCTTACCTTTTAAAGTATATCTAACATCTTCAGTTGCCAAAGCATCAAGTTCATCTTTTTTAAATTTCACGCCATTAAAGGACCACTCAATAGTAGGCGCAGGAACACCAGATGCGCTGCATTTTAGAATCAATTGATCACGTCCAATCACGTTCTCTATAGGAATAGGATCTACCATTTCCATTTGATGAACCCGTGGTGGTACAGCTAGAAAGGATCGTCAAATTTCAAAGTTAGTCGAAAAAATTTGTAACAACTGATTGTCTGAATACCTTTCATCTGAAGTTTTATAATCATTGGTTTGTAACGATATAACTATTGTCAGTCTTGCCAACCATTCCAAACACTATTAATGCCAACTGTCGGTACCTGGCACTAAGTAAAATAATGTGTGAGTGACGAATTACTCACGCTGGAAAGTTTTCGCGAGCAATCACTCTCCATTAATAACATCCTCTCATATCTTTAAATATATCGCAAAGTTATTATTGTGCATGTCACTATTTCATGTTATGGGACATTTAAGAGATTTTAAAGAACTTGTCAGTAACAAATTTTTTGTTCTCAAAACCAACATCACACTACCATATGTGATAGGTACCCATTTTTTGCCAATAATGGGTGACTCATCCATAGGATGGTTGGAGGTCGGACTCCAACACCTAGAAATTGTAGCTGTAATCAACCAAGGGTGAGTCTGACTTATTGCTTGCTGTGTGGTTTACGCAAATTCAAATCTGGACTTCTACAATTACATAAAAAAACGTGTACTAACTATTTTGCTGACCATAGCCCTTCTTAGATTATATTTGAACAAATAGACTGAACATCGTACGTGTTTTACGAAAGAAAATACTATTGAATTTTTAGATTCCTTTCTGCAAATTACAAAGGCAACATGTAAACACTATTGGCTATTTTAAATTAGGACAAAAGCTTGTTATAGAGGAAAATGCCTGTGATATGCCTGTGATATTGACGCAAGTGGCCAAAAGCTCACATCAGCTATTTTTATGCGAGTGTTACATGAATGCGAGCGAATTCCACTAGCAGTCAGGCCTGCTAACTGCATATAACGACCACTAATCTAATGCACTCAGTTCAGATACGCACCTAATGAATTTTCTAGGAACTTCATAACCAGCTAATTAAGTATTTATATATAAATATAAGTTGAAAGAATAACTGTTTTGTTCACCTGCTGTGCGTAGTGATAGCAGTGTTTGGAAAGAGCTGGTATCCGATCCTATTTGTAAAGTTTTCGCTACAGTTACGCCACTGCTCACATTGTGTATTTGAAAGTTATGTAACATGTTTTCACTCATTACATTTTTCAGCAATGTAAGCAGCAGGTGATCAAGACTTTCAGTCTTTCTTGTTATTCTTAGTTTATAACTGATGAAATACATCAACAAATTATATTTTACCTTTAAAATCACTAACCTTACTAATGAATAATGCCCATATAATGGCACTACACACAGCTATTTCTGTGCTGCTCATTTCAGGTTCTGAGAGTGTTAATTACATATAGGTTGATTGCATACAGCAGCAATGCAGAAACATGAAATCAACTTACACGGAGTTGTCGTGATAGGGATTGACAAATCTTGCATTGAAATGCCAGACAATAGCCATTGTAAAATACCTAATATTAAATCTAAAATAAAAAGATGAATGTTTGTAGGAAAAAAGGATTATTCAGTGACACATTCTTTTTGAGTGTAAATAGGCTCATAAGAAAGTTAGAATAAGATACTGTTATCATGAAAGGACAAAAATATATATGGCCATATTGTTTTCTGATTCATCTTAATTATTCTCATTTGTAATGGTACAATGTTTCTGTTTCCACCCTAAACATGTCATTCTTCTCTTGTTCCAATCCATAAAGAGATCAATCATTAACAGGGGTCATTAACAGTTGCAACATAGAGTTATTTAAAAATATTTAATAGATTTTCATTTGTCCTTTGTTTTTTAGCATCAAAGCTTTCAAAGTTATGTCATAACGCAAACATGACACAGCTTAAATTTAAAACAAAGTATAAAAAAGTCGCTGGTATCATCAAGAAAGAGTAAAAGAAATACTCATTATTTTTACCACCAGTCATGTTTATGCTATAATATATGTGCAGCAATGGTGCAGTGGTTAGTACCTTTGAGTGCGACGGCTGCGACCTGTGTTCGAGTCTAGTCATGTCGTATCTCGATACTCCACTCCAATGCGCTTTAAAAGCAGCCTATCAGCCCATTAGAAGCCATCGCCTGATTGCACACTGGCCTTCGGGCTAGTTAGAGCAATCTCTGATGGTAAGCCAACTAATAGTTGCAAATCAGTGGGCCAAGAACCAACCATTACTGATGGAAACTCAAGGAGTTACTTACTTAATTACTTACTATAATTTAGAAAGCTTTGTGAAAACATGCTGTAGTGCAACTGGGGGTATTAAATAAATCTGACTTGCTTGGAACATTGAATATGTTCAAACTGAAAAGTATAATTACAAATATTCAAATAAACTGAAAAATTAAAGTTGAATTTAAAAATATTTGAGTTTGAAAAACTAAAAATTGACTAAGTTTTAACCTAAGTAGACACAAAAATGGCTAACACCGAAAATAGAAAAAGCAAAAACAGAACTTACCAGGTAGTCAGTATTGAATTACTGAGTGAACCCAGTGTACACTGATGTATGTGAAATTGAATTAAGTATGTAAGTTGAAGTTTGAGCCCATGACTGAACTGTTTGAAAATCAGATCACAACTCAACCGTGAGAAAAAAAAAACTGTGTGTGTCTTCTAAAAATGTTGTCAAAAAAATTGGCTAGTGAATAATTACATATAGTTATTAACTAAGGTGAGAAAAAGGAAATAAAATAAAATAACGACCTAAGGGATACAAAGTGACATTCAGGGGTGCCTCAAGGTTCTGTCCAAGGTTCTGTCCTTGGTCCAACCCTCTTTCTCATTTTCATCAACGACCTTCCCGATTGTATTCTCTGTAAACTTTCTATCTACGCTGACGACACTACTCTTTACTAGTCTCTTGAAAGGACTAAGGACTTGTTTGATAAGGTTGAAATGGCTGCTGAGTTGGAGGACGATCTTAGGACAGTAGTTGAATGGGGTCAGAAATGGTTGGTTTCCTTCAATGCTTCGAAAACTAAGCTTCTCTCTATTAATCGTTTCAGGGACCCTGTAATTCCTTGTTCTTATGAATGGAAGTGAGCTTGCAGAGTCATCTCAGGTTCGTCTTTTAGGTTTAACCTTCACAAAAAAATTTCACATGGAATTCTTACATCGAGTCCATTGCTAAATCTGCTGCTATGAAGGTTGGCTCACTTTTTCGGGTCCGTCACTTACTTTCGGCTAAATCTATCATTTACATGTTTAAGGCCACTATTCGCCCCTGTCTTGAGTACTGCTGCCACCTTTGGGCTGGAGCCTCTGCTCATTGTCTTCATCTTCTCGATCGTATTCAGAAGCACTTAGTTAACTTAGTTGGCCCTGATCTTTGTGCTAATCTTCACCCCCTCTCACATCAGAGAAACGTTGCTTCCCTGTCTCTTTTCTGTAAATACTTTCATGGGCATTGTTCGGATGACTTGCATCAACTGACTCCTTCTCCTAAGACTTTCTCTCGGATCACTCACCTCTCTTCGAATTCTCATCCTTTGACTGTTCAGGTCTCAACTTGCCATAAGAACTTTTATTCATCTAGCTTTTTCCCTCGGACTGATCGCCTCTGGAATTCTCACCCTCATAGTTGTTTTCCTGCTGAGTATGATCTACAATCTTTTAAATCCAAGGTTAACCACCACCTTGCTCTGTCTTTATAACTCTTCTTCCTTTTCTCATCCCTCTCATCTGTCTTTATAACTCTTCTTCCTTTTCTCATCTTGTAGCTTTCTGCCTAGTAGTGGCTTCGGCCTTGCAGCGAGCAACTCATTTAAAAAAAAAAATAAAAAAAAATGTTTTTAGATAATAAACTAATTAAATATGAAAGCACAGGGAAAAACCAGGGAGAGACAAAAACACTGAGACACTGGAAAACCCTTAAAACCATTGAGAAAAAAATGAGACAAAAACAAGTGAGACACAGGAACAAAAATGTTGGAAAGGTGTGAAAAGAAATTTTTTGATTTATCTTGATTTTTATAAAAAGTTTTTTTTGGGGGGGTCTTAACCCATGTTGCAGCACACCCCCCGCCAAAGCAACAAATTTCTTTGAGGAATTCAATTGTACAGTTCTTTGAATAAATTCATATCATCAATTGCATGGACCAAACCAAGCTTCGTACTGAACGAGAAGTTTCACGTTTGATGTTCTCATTCGGATTTTTGTACTCGACAACTACACGTCTGACGTTGCCATCATAACCTATATCCACTGACTTGACCATACCATAAGTGTACGTTTTGGCAAGGATTGAATCAACTTTTTTGAACAAGACAATATCACTAACTTGAAGATTTCGATCTTGTGAGAACCACTTGGTTTGTTGCATCAATTTTGGAACATGGCTTAGCAACCAATTCTCAAACCATGCATCGTAGATTTTTGAGTTGGTCTTGAGGAGTTTGGACGGATCTTCTGAAACAATGAGTTCACCAGCAGGACTTCGACCATTGTTCCTTCCGAGAAGGAGTCTGTTGGGTGTGATGAGGTCCATGTTTTCCACTTCGACAACGTTGTTTTCCACTTCGACAACGTTGCCAACAGCAAGTGGAAGGCTGTTGATCGTGTTTGCTATGGTTGACGCCAACGTCTCCCACTGTAGGATAGAAAGCCTTGGTTAGTGGCTACTTTCTCCAATGATTGATTGATCTCCTTTATCTTCCTCTCAACCTTTCCATGGACGTTGTGACCACCAACTGGACATGTTTCAAATTCAACACATCTTTCTCGAAAGAGCTGTGTTTTGGTGTCGGTGAAATTCAGCTTCATGGTTTTTGATCCTTTGACAAGTTCAGAGAAGTGAAAAGTTCTGAAAGTTGTGAAAACATGCCGCAAGTAATAGTTGTTCTTGAGAAACTGTGGAGCACAACAGAAAATACGATGAGAATAGGATGATATTAGGCCCAGTTTTAGTGATTTAATATTAGAAATATCCAAATTTTTTTGTATTTCTTACAATTGCAGCTACAAAGAGACATTTGAAGAAAATCAAGTATGGGTATTTTCTAGCTGTTATATAGTTATCTTTTAAAATATTAGGTCGGTTACTGATTATCTTATCTTATCTTATCTATATCGTATATATATTATATCTAAATATGATCTAATAAAATAGATATTATACATGATTGGAAATGAGAGTTCTTCTGTTTTTATTTGACTTAATTAAAAGCAGATTTTGAAATTGATCAGTGTTATTCAAGAAGTTGTCAAGACAAACTGACTGCCGTTCTTAAGGTTTGACATATACCCACTATATATAGATGGAATATCAATGTCTAAACTTTATAAAATAGAAAGTACCATAAATATTTGAAAATCACCAATTTAGTAAGAAAATTTGTAATTCAGCATAAGAAACTAAGATTAAGCAGACTGAAAAGAAAGTAGTTTAAGGTTTGGAGCACAGATAAGTTTCCAAGTTTTATACAATATTTACAATCATTACTGTTCTTGTCTTGATAATTGCTGTGCCTGTGGTACAATGTTATGCTATTTATCAAGTAACTTTCCTGTAAACATGCACGTCATGCACAGATCCTCTCTATATAGATAACTTCCTCTAATGTATTGTTAGCAACTTCAGGGTTGCCAGCAGAAATTAAATTTCTATTTCAAGGTCATTCAAGGTCTTCTAAGGGTATTTCTTAGTAATTTTCAAAGTAATTTTCAGGAAAACAACTTTATTCAAAGTATTTAAACCCATTAGGTGATTAACAATATGCCACATTGAAGAAACATTTGATTATGAGCCTAAACACATTATTTATTATAGTTATGTTGCTAAAATGACACCTATGAAAATTAGAAATGAGATAAATTTCATATTTTCAACTTATTCAAGGCTCTTCCAAGACTTTTGCAAGACTTTCCAAGTTTTTTCAATGCCTTCAAGGTCATTATTTTAAATTCAAGGCTTTTCAAGGTTATCAAAGATAATCATTTTACACTTTAAAACATTTCTGTTGATTTAGTTAATAGACCTTATTTTGGTACCGTCTATCGTCCTAACTTCGGACATCCTTCCAAACTTCGGACATAAAAAAAATATCCGCAAAATACAAACCACATCAGTAAAAGTCCATACTGCACTGTGAATTAAACTATAGATCTTAAACTTGTCACAACTAAACTTAACAAAAATGAAACACTTAAATTAGTTGACTGTACCCTTGAGACGAACGTGATTTATAATTACACTGCGCATTTAAAGGCGAATATCCACTATGGATAATTGTCCACAGACATAAATACAAACATACGCAGGTGCTCATTACGTAGAGGAGTATTGTACAATCATAATACGCAATTGATTAGTATAAAAAAAAAAGTCGAAAAAAATGTAAACAAAACATTTCGCTAAATGATATTCAATGCTTGGTTCTCTGGTTACCTGGTTCTCATTCAGTTACATATAAAAGATTCAATATATATATAGTTATTTCAAAAGTTAATACAAGTAGAAACCGTCTGCTATAATACTATTTTAAGTTGTTCGACAGGATTGCTATTGCAATCCCTTGAGGATGACGCTTATCCTTATTTTCAAATCACTTATTTTCTACACGCTTATTTACGCTTCACGCTGACTTTATCGTGTTTGAACACATTATTTTATCAGCTTTATCTAATATTTTATTATTTATTGTGACTTGGTTTGATTGATTATATACATTTCGTTTACCAGACAGGTCTGTTTATTTAGCGTGTCCGAAGTTTGGAAGGATGTCCGAAGTTAGGATGATTGATGGTATAAATTTTGTTTCTTTTTCAGTTTGAAGACAACACTTTCAATGATCCTCTGTGTAATTCATTCTCCAAAAACAATTCTGGCGGTCCTCTTGAATATATATAATATTTTTTTTGTTGTAACATAATTTCGGCCAAAAACTCAATCGAAATATTAATTACATTGACAAAAGCAGAACTATATTCTTCTAATTATCTCGAAAATTTCTTACCAACACTGTTTATTTACGTTCGACCTCGTGGTATATTGCTTCTGGGTTGCCATTATGGTTTACGTAAATGTTTCTTAACAGCCACGAGACGAGTCGAAGGGTAATTGGATGGTGGGTGCATACACCCCCCACACATGTCTGTTTATTACACAGTAACGGTAAAATTTTTATGGTCCAAATAGCACAAACCATTTCTATTTTTTCATCACGGAGTATGTTGCCGCTCGTCTCGGTAAACAAGGCAACTCGAAAGCAACAAATAGACCTTTTCTCAATTCTATAAAAATATCAAATGTTGTGGCTGAGTTGTCGTATCTGACTTCGCTTTTAATATTGAATCTGTTTCTGATTATTGAAATGGGAATTGGAAACAATAACGGAGACTGTTATCAGGTTACGAAGTAATGAAATCAGTGGAAAAATGAATCGCATGAAAACGAGGTTAGATATATAAACTCGGGCACAGTTCAGTTGTTCGAACAGAAACGTCTATTTGTATGTAATATAACGAAAACTTGAAATGGAGTCGGTTGCTCGTTTGTTTGTGAAGCTGTTACTAAAACTGCGCACTTAAACAGTCTGGGTATCTCAAAAAAGTGAAGCTGGTGATATATATAGCGCTGGTTATTTTCAAAGAAATGACAAAAATAAAAACATGAGGCGCTATTGTTTGGCGTTTATTTAATGAGTATGGACAGCGATGGCGCTAAAATTATGGCGATATACTTAAAGCTTAATTAAGAATAACCGGAGACTTCTACATTTTTTTTAAAATTATTCATTCAACCTGACAAGCAAAAAAGGTCACTTGGTCAGAACCATATACAGCTGATATGGCTTGAGGCTTTTAAAAAGCGATAGGGCACATTTTCTATTGAATTGTAACAAAAACATTTTCCGCCCTGAAGCTAGTTATCAAGTCATATTAAGACAACCTTTCTCATTATGCTCAATGAAAATTATGAATGATTTGACAGTTAGCAAATTACTTTATCATTAGATGACGTAAAAAAGTTCAAGGACACGTGAAGATCATTATATTTATCCGAATTTATTCTGAAGAAGGTTCCTGAAGTAAAAAACCATGAAATCTAGGGCCAATTTGGGTTCAAATCAGAAAGGGGCACCAGCTTGGGTGTATGATATAATATGTATTAGTATTGATAGACATTATCTATAATTTGTTTATTTAGATATTAATTTGTTTATTTATTTATTCATTCATTAATCTTTATTAATCTGTTATTTGCTGTTCATATCTAGTTATCATTTCTTATATATTATATTTGTTGTTCTTTTTTAGATAAAGAGCAATTACCTGTAACAGACAACTGGGAATATTGTTTTCTCACTTCACTTACCCTGTGGGCAAAATCGTCAAAAAGTCACCGCAACGAAGAGCATTTTCATAGAAATAGTGTGTGTATTTCAATGGAAATGTACTCCTTCGCGGTGATTTTCAATAATAGAAAACTACTCACGAATGATAAACTTTTCCATCCTGTTGTTATGTTATGATGTTCATGCGAACAAATTTCGGGAAAGAAGTTTGTCACAACATTTTGTGAAATCGAAAAATAGATAAGATATTAAAGACCAAACCATAAATTGATGACTAACAAAAGCTCGCAACTAAGATACCATCTTATCTTTCATTGCCATCTTTTCGTCATCACGAACATTCATCGAAACTTCATGGTGAAAACCTTGTTAAATTTGCTTGGGTCAGCGAGCATAGAATCACGTCATGTCTCGTTTTTTCAAACACTTTTGTAAGACTTTCCTGCGAAAAGTTTGATAAGCTCGAGTTGTCACATGAATTATCCTTGAGAATTTTATCAACAGATCATCAACACGTAAAGTTCACGAAATCCGACATATTTGCTGAGACAAGCAAAATCTTGATCTTTTGACAATACTTTATGTCAGGGCTACCATTTCTGATTTCCTATTGGTGGTTCGTAAGGTAGGTTTCCATGGCAATGCCAATCGACTGGTAATGGAATTTTTGCATCGCTAACTTTCTATCAACTTGTTACTTATCAAAAATAAACTTTTGCACTTTTCCTGTTGTTGTTGTTGTTGTTGTTGTTGTTGTTGTTTCGCCAGAAGTCAATAGCTAGATAGTTGACAAGGTTTTTTCTTTGGTCGCTGATTTCACAATTTCACTGGTACTGGATTTTGTGCAAATTAATGTATTGCAGAGGAAAATATCTCTCACGGTGATTTAGCATATACGAATTTCAACAGGGAACCTTTACCAGTGGTCGAGACTGGTTGCTTGATGAAAGATTGTTCGTGATTGGTTGAATGAAGTACTTTAACATCAGACAATCTGTTGAGGATGAAAATAGGAAATGGAATCAGCATTTACAGTAAATGTGAAACAGTTTCCAGCGGGCAAATTTGTTGAAAATCACTGCGAAGGAGTGCATTTCTACAGAAATATACACACTATTTCAATAAAAATACACTCCATCACAGTAAGTTTTTGACGGTTTTGCCGTCAAGTTGTCATGCAGCACAATGCAAGTCAAATGTTTCGCGTCTGACTTGCATCCGATTTATATTTCCATTGTGTCTTTGTTTTGATTCAGTCAGACAGTTATGCATGTTATTTATCCATGAATCATCCATAAACTGATCCGGAACTGTATGTTTTGATTCCTGTTTTTTTCCTGTTTGTCATGATGGCTGTCAATCAATACATAAAGCTGATTTGATTTGGTTTTGTCAGAAATGCCATATACCGTAATGCATAGTCTGATTTGATTTGGTTTTATCAGAAATGCCATATACCGTAATGCATAATCTTAAAGAAAACAAAGAAATCAGAAGTTAGAGGTGGGTAAAACTTGTGCTTTTTAAGTGCAGTGGGGGAATTTCGAGATGCCCAAAAGACTCAAACCACAAGGCATGAAACAGCAACTGTTGAACCATTGATGTTTAAAAAGCTACAAATATTTAACTTTCTATCCAAACCCAAAATATCGACAAAAGATTTTTGGATAGACTTTTCGAAGAATTTTAATTCAGATAATATTTTGATATCTAAATTGATGTGTGTGGGCTTCTGACATTTTGTGATAAGCTATCACAGATTTAACATACGTCATTTGCAATAAGTATTGTGGATCTTTGAACGGAAGCAAGAACTAATACAAATAATGTTGTCAAAAGAAATTCGATTTAACATATCGAAAAGTTACCGGGACTGTTTTTATCTTGAGTGCCTTTAGAAAGATTAAAGAATTTCCACTTTCGCCTTTCCTGTTCACAACGCCATCAAACATTTCGACGTCACGTGAAGCCGCCACAGATGAAATATTTCCCTCTTATTGACAATGATGATGATGCAGACATAATGAAACAAGTTCACAACAGCAATCATACCTATTTTGTATATTGATAATTTTTTTTTATATTTGGCATGAGATATTGTGCTTTTCTCGTGTGTGTTAAGATGGAATTCTCTACTGCACCAAATTGAAACCAAAAGCTTGTTGCCTTTTTTATATATAGTAACGATAACTGATGATGTTTACCATTCATAAAGAACATGGCTCAGTACGTTTACGAACTTTCTCATATCGTTAGGTGAGAATTATTTTGTTCTATCTCCAATTTTTTCCAAATGAAAAAATTAAGTTTTAAATTTCATAACCTCACTGAATCTTTAAGAATCCAACAAGATAAGACTGCCTTTTGAAGAAGATTTTGCGCTTGTTTTTGGAAAAAGCTCACGGAGAAAGAACAAAATAATCCTGAAAATCTTGAAAACAATCAAGGCTCATTTTTTCCAAAAATGGACATAGAGCAAAATAATTCTCATCCCAACGATATATATCGTGTTTCCAATACATCTAAAAGATAAATAAAGAAGTAGTAAACAGTGTCCATACAAATCAAGGGTGAAGTGGTTTGATTGGAAGAAATACAGTAACGGCCTGTATTTGGGACCGAGTTTCAATTTCAAATGGGATAGACAGTTTGGTTTTCCTTCTATTTCAGCTGAATCTTTAAAAACGAAAAAA